>VACF01002654.1:0-271011 GCA_006891605.1 Pleurozium schreberi | reverse complement strand
CTTTTAAGCCTTTCAAGTTTTCCAAGTCTTCAAGTCTTGAGCCTTTCAATTCAATTATGTCAACAATTTCGCTACTGCAGGGAGCTGATCGTAATGTACCGAGATTTGCAGTATAGTTCCGGGCTGAGTTCTCTTGCGGTCCACGTGTGGTATTATAGATGAGATTTTTGGAGTGCTGCATAGAAGATTCACAAGTGTGGGTTTGGTGCTCTAGTTTGGAGAGTCAGCGCCTGAAATGCTGGAGGAATACAGTGTCCCATCATTGTTTTCAGAGGACCTGCTTGCGGTTCTGGATAAGCCTGTTCGTCCACCTTTCCGATGGTTGGTTGCTGGGCCTGCTCGGTCTGGTGCATCATGGCATGTGGATCCTGCACTTACGAGTGCTTGGAATACTCTACTTTCTGGTCGCAAAAGGTATGAAGTGCTCGCTGAAAAGTCTGTGATGAGCTACGCACCAGCAATCTGAAGAGATCAGTAAATTGCCAATCTTAAGATTTGGGGACACACCCCGCCTTGCATTGTATCCAAAGTTGCCATTTTGCATATTTATAGATAGACTCTGGTTTTGCAATTCATGGATCTCACAACCTATTTCATCCTCTAGATGGGCCCTATATCCACCGGGGAGAGTACCACCATCTGTCATTGTCCACGTTGATGAGGAGGACGGTTCCGTGAATTTTGATGGGCCAACGTCTCTTCAGGTCAGAGGCCACACGCGAAGTTGCTCTGAACTTTGTATATCACATTATGATGGATTTACTGAGTTGTGTCGCTTCTTAATTGAATATCATGTTGGTGCTAGTGGCATGTTCCTTGGAGCATGGCCTGGTTTGAAAGGCAGCTTAGTAAACTTTTCCTATTTTTATAATTTTTTCTAACGTCTTATACAACTCATCTGCAGTGGTGGCTAGAAGTATACCCAACATTGCGGGAGGAAGACAAGCCTTTTGAGTGCACTCAATTGCCAGGAGAAACCATATCAGTGCCAAGCGGGTGGTGGCACTGTGTGCTGAATATTGACGACTCCATAGCCGTAACTCAGAATTACGTGAATTCTGTGAACTTGGAACTGGTGTGCTTGGATATGGCACCTGGATTTTATCATCGGGGCATTGCTCGAGCAGGTCACCTGGCGATACAGGAGAGACAATGTTTAGGTGCCAAGCCTGTAAAAATTAACCAGGAACACGATGCCATATCTGTGACAGCTCAAGAAGGGTGAGCCACGGTCTTTCAACATCTTCAGAAATTGAGATTATCTCTCTGTTATGAACTAAGTGGACGAGCTCCAATCCTTTTTAGACTTGTAGTGTTAGAAGGTTCCTTTTATAAACCCGAGATTGACGTGGTGTAGTGCGGTGCATTTGTGAATATTGTGCTTGTGCATTTTCCACAACGCCCTGTGCTATAATTCTTGTTCGATTTCTTTAAGTACAAGCTTTAGAAGGAGTTAGTTGTTCGGTTCTAGGAAGCGCTGAGTGGGAGCAGAAACTTGACTAGAAATATGGGGACTTTGGCAGGGATTTTTGCAAAGCAGAAACAAGGGAACATTCAGGTGGAATTTTGGGACATAGCTTGAGTGACTTGGACAGCTACAGCTCATATGTTGATGTGGATAATCTAGCTACACATACAGAAAAGCAGTCGAATCATTTCATTTCAAGTACCAGTAAAGGTGGCTATTTGGATAGAGGCGAGTTACGAGATTGGCTGCGTCGGCTATGGAAACTCAGACCTGACCTCCATACTCGCCTCTGGAAGGTTCGTATTTCTTGGAATCAACCACCAATAACCAATGTCAACTGGCAGGATTTGTATATTAAGTTTCTGACGTTTTTGTCGGATCTCGTATGATTAGGTGTTACTTAGGTCTTTAACGCCAAATTGTGACTCACTCTGTCAAGCCTAAATTGTGCTGGTTTGGTTGTCTGTTTTATAGTTTACGTGACGAACTCGCCTCCTCTGACAGACTGATCTTTATAGGGTTTTCAAATTGGTCTTCAATGTTCAAAACGTGTGGAGCGATTTTACGGACTGTTTTCCCTGGCTTGATGGCAGTGTGCATGTATTTCTTTGGATGCGGAATCATGGCTACAGCGAATCATTTCCATCTGCTTAAAGCATAATCTTCCAGTACCGGTTGAGGAAGAACAGCTACCGCTTGGAAATGGCAGTAATCCGGTTGAGTCTTTTTCCCATTATAGTATTAATTGAATTCTTWTTGGCAGACTCTTGAACAGTTTCATCTCGTCAAGAATTGCGCAGACCTTATTGTACACCTTGCAAACATTGTGTAGAATCTTTACSTAACTYGCAGTGGCCCTAATTTYCGGGTTCTCATTTTCGATTTTTCCTTTTGTTGCAGGTTTTCCTTCTTGGCGATTTTGTAATCAAACTGTGTGTAGAAGAAGGTGGTCCCTGGGTAGCCATTGACGGCCTGCGGTCTGAGGTGCTTTTATTTCTTTCATAGGTTCTGACAAATGCATGTAGCCTGTCGTTTCTCCGAGTTGGTGAAACAATAAGATCGTGCCAGTGCCTGTCTCAGAAGTCAAGATCTGATTTTTGGATGCAGAACGCTTGGTTGAGTGGTGCTCAACWCTTTGTTGAGTGGTGAACGCACATCTCTCGAGCAATACCTCTTAGAAATATTTTAATTGTTTCAGTACAGTGTGTTCTAACGAATGAAGTATTCTAGACGGTCACAGTCTCACAGAGCTTACTGTGTTTGTGCACTCAAATGATGCAGCTTCAATTCTACTCCCTCTTGAACAAGACCCATTCAAAATTAAGGGACACAATTCCCTCCATGGTTGCAAGCGGCATTGTATTTCCTGATGGTATTGACTACCAAGTTCAACCATGGGATGGATCTGGGGAGTTTCCAAAAGTCCATGGAGTTCCAAGTACAGGAAAGAAACGACCAGGAGACATCTTGGAAGGCGATAATAGCAGATGTAGGACCAAATGGTCACAAACTGAGTTTGCAAGGATTTCAAGTGAAGAGAAAAATGGTGTTAAAGACTCTGATCACCCTGAAGCAGAGAGTTTTGGTCGACAGATGACTGAGGAGGAGGATCCTATCTTTTGGCCATACGTTGTACAGAAACGCTGTGATGGCACCATTGTGGACCGTGTGTGCGTTTCTACCCTTCCAGCAATCTCTTTTTTTCATATTATTCACTCTTGTTGTTACTTTAAAATGTCTGYTACTTTCTTCATATTCTTTATTTGTTGATTTCATGTCATCAAGGTGATTTACTTTGAAGATGAGCGGAAGCTAACTGGTACCCGCCTCTTGAGATTGAGGTCTTGAATTTCAGTGAATGTGGTATTGGTTTTTCTTAAGTAGCAATGCCAGTGCGTTTTTATGTGAATTTCTGGATTTCTTAAGTGTACTGATTTATCCTATTAGTGAGGACCTGCAATAATTAGAGAATCACTTCGAAAAAGAACATTTTTGAAAATTAGCTCAGGACAACAATATTTCAGTCTGCACTAATTTAAATATTATGACTGGTAAATTAGTGTCACACGCACTAATAGAATAAATCGGTGAAGTGTGTTGCYTTGATGACTTGTTTTCTTCTTTAGCGGAAGTGAGCTAACTTTTTGTTCTATTTAAAAAAAAATTGTGCAGTGTGGATCAAATGACAACAGAGGATTACGTAGCTTTAGCTACTTTTCTGGGGCAACAAGTTCAGCTGCTGCATTCCCTGCCCTTACCTGCCACGTTGTCAAGGACAACTTGGGCTCAGAAAACCACAAGATTACCTGGGCGAGGACCCTCAAATGCAACGGAGATACCAGGCATATTGGCCCGCAGCATCTTATAACTAATCTTATTTTTAGTTGGACAAAAAGGTTAGCCATGCCCATCCCAAAAAACTTGTGTCGTTGTCCGATCACCCTACTACCATGGTGGGGAAGCCGGATGCCACCTTGTCAAAGTCTCTTGGTCCATAAATAAATGGCCATATTAAATGAATCTTTTTCTTGTTCAAAAAAATTCATTGAACCATGATCTAAGAGTGAAAAATAAAAAGGGATGAAAATCCAAATTCTGTAACTACCAAATTCTGATCCGCCTTGGCGGTGTAGGGTTAAACAACAAATTGGTGACCGTGGAAAGTATCAATTTTGATACCATGGGAATAATCGGTTTAAGAAAATCCAAAACCAAGCATTGGAAGTCAAACTACTATGAAAGATCTTCTCTTTCTACTCCTAATTCCGAGGATGAATAGTTGCCTATACAAAAAGATGCTCTCTCATTCATTGACAAGAAAATAGCCTTGGCGGTGTTTATGGATTAATTTGTTAAAAGAATGATTGAGGATAAGCAACCTTGTGATGTATACAAGATAGAGGGACAATATGTGTAGATCATTTTCAGAAATAATTAAAGAAAACTTGGATCATATCCAAAATTTAAAAATTTGTAGAACTTTTTTTTGAAAATTTGAAATTTTTTTATTGTTGCTAATTCTAAATATCCAAAAATTATTCTTGAGAAAATTTAGAAAAATCAATGCATTTATGCATGAGTAAAATAAATTAACACAAAATTGGGATTGTTGAAAAATTAAAAAGTGCAAAGTGTCAAAGTCCAAGAAAAGAAAAGCAATTTGCCAAACTATCCAAATTCCAAAATTAAACTAATTTGTTAGTAAGTTGCCAAATCTAGCATGCATATACGGAACCTTGTAATTGCCTTAAAAACTGATTTCAAAAATCTAAATTTGAGATAGCATAGGAAGTTAGAAATGATTCAATTTCATSAACAAATTAAAGAAATTCATTATTCATACTATGCACTGAAAAGTGGCAGTCACAGGTTTTGCATTAATTAACAAACCCCCCCCCCCTCCCTGCTAAAAAACGAGAACCGTTGATTTTTTTGTAAAAAAAATTACAACCCCCCCTCACAACTGTTGATCTCAAAAAAATTTGAATACGGATACAGATACGGGATTGGGTACTAATATGGTATTGATATGCTACTGATACGGGTATTGATATGGGTACTGATACGGATATGGATACGTATTGGAATATATACGGCTATTGATACGGTACAAATACAAGTGCAATATGGGATATATCCCATATTGTTTGTACTCCCACCCACTCCTGAAAATTACAAGAAGGGGAGGGTGACAGAGGGTGGGTGAGGAGTGGAAAAAAATTTTAATTTAAAATTTTTTAATTTTTAATTCAACCCCCTCCCCCCCCAAAAAAAAATTTTAATTAAAATTTTTGAAAGGAGAGAGGGGTTGAATTAAAAACTGAAAAATTTTAAATTAAATTTTTTTTCCATGGTGCATAGTTTTACAAGGAACCCCTAAGCGTTCAAAATAATCTTTAAAATTAATAGTTTGGGAAAATCATCATATAGTTCGCATTAGATGTTTTTTCAGCCCCGCAAGAGCCTGTTTTGGGGCTGTTCCTTGAAACTATTCCCTGCACAAGGAACCAGCGACTGCTGGTTTGAAATTTTGAATTTCAAAAAAAAAAAAAAAAAAAAATTCAGAAATCTTAGAAAGTATAAAGAAACTGAAAACCGATTTAAAAAATTATTTTTTTTCAAATTTCAAAAAAGTAAAAAAAAAAAAAAATAATAATAATAATAATAATAATAATAATAATAATAATAATAATAATAATAATAATAATAATAATAAAATTAAAATTAAAATAATGAATTAATTAGTATTATCTGATGTGGCAGTCTCTGTGCCACATCAGACTGCCTACGTGGCAAAGTTCTTAGAGTTCTCAATGTGTTCCTACAACCCGGGAACTCGCAGTCTTCTAGACGGTCCAAAAAACATCTAATGATTTGGAAGAATATTTTGGAATTAATACACAAATGAAAGTTGTACACTTTGTGTTTTGGATTCCATCCGTACAATAACGGTTAGATTCACCAATGATATCACCAATATTTCTTTATAGATTTTGAAAAGAAAATTTAATGATTTCTCCTAAATTCAATTAAGGTAGAACCACCCATAACCGATCACTTAAGCAATTTTAGACATGATTTGATGTAGTGCAACACAGCGGTGCTATTTTGTGAGCCTGTGAGCGTGAGCCTGCAAGCGGTGAGCAGGGCTTTTGTGAGCACGGAGCTCTGAAATTAGAAAAAAGTGTACTGAACACGACAAATTTGGTTAAATGAGTCAATATCTGTAAAATGAAGGCATGTTTTTTATTTTGTGTTAAGTTTTAGGATTTAGGATAACGAACCTATTACCGTGGGCCTATAACCGTGGATATATACTACTTATATTAGAAGGGTTATTTTTTATAATATGTGTAGTATTCTAAGCATACATAGTTGAAAAACAAAGTGAAAGTCTGTAAGTTGAACATTGATGAAAATGAGGCAATTGTAAGAAGTCCATCAAATAACAATTCTGACCCACCGACTAATTGATACTTCTGCGGTTTAGGGTATAACTTYAGTCCTAAGCCTTTCACATTCAATTTGTAGCCAACTAAAGAATCTATGATTTCTAGGTATGTAGTACATCTACGTCCGGAACATTGATGATACCAGCTTTGATGAGGAGGCGCTTTACTTCGTTGAAGCTGAAGCTTGGAGAATGAATGAATTTGTCTTCAACGAGGTTCATTTTGTAGAAGTAGCAGAACAAGTAATAAAGGTGTTTGTAGTTCACATATTGATAACGTCCACCAATTGCTAGACAACCATGTCCACAAAATCAGGGCATGTGCACTCGGAATACATACCAAGCGTGATTCGATAAACTCTATGGTGAGGCTCCATTCCAGATTGAAGGAAAATTATGGCTCCAAGTCCAGGGAACAGGAGCATAGTAACCCCCAAAATTGTGCCTTTCATGTTCCTAGCGCTTTCCCACTTATTGCGATGCTCTGTAGTAGGGGCATTTGCAATACGTCTGATGGGCTTACTCCTTCGAGTAGTTGGATACCTGTCTGCATGTAAAGGGATAGGTTGATCATAAAGAACGACTTGAAAAACATTGGACACTGTGAATAGGCGTCGAGGTGACATAAGAGGGTGATCTTGAAGTTGGAAGCCTGCTTCTTGCAATAGTAGTGTCTCTTGGCGAGTCAAACAAGTGCCTACAAGTATAGGCCATACGTCTGGTATTTGAGGCCAGTCAATCACCCAAGGACGTTTAGAACCTTGAACACACCGCTGAATATCATCAGGGCAAAACCAAAAATCAGTGACGACCTCCTTGTTTCCGCCATACTGTTTCTTCCTGCCGTGGTATGTTGAAGCCGGAGTGCCTTTAGAGCCCTTTGCAATCTTGGCAACGCAACGGATATTTGATCCCCGTTGCTGAGCATGACACTTACAGCTAAACTTGTGTGACAATCTTGCAATGTGCCATTGGGTAGGGTCGCAGTCGCTCTCCAACGCTGATGTAATATGTGTTACATGTGCAGGCGCATCAAGAATCTCTGCATCCTTGCATACTTCTGTTGGTGTGCATGTGGATCGAGTCATGACTCGCGGTTGCGAGAAGTTCACTTTATCTGGTCGGTGGGAGTCACCATCCGAACCAATAGGAAGGTCAAGCTTGTGCTTGCTGCTGCCAAACACCTCTTCTCCCTCTAAGTGCGGAACACGAGTTCCAATATCTGTTGCTCCAGGAAGGACATTTAGAGCCTCCGCTATCTTCTTTGGATCACCGCTGCGCCTAGCACCTCTTAGTTTGAGTTCTTCCTTTGATGGCCCTGACCTTGATGTTGTAGCCTTCAAAAATGCTTGGTAGTTTGTCATTTGTTGAAAGGCTCGAATGCAGTCATCACATGTTGTGGCAAACAAATCATCACCACGATTACCAGATTGTTGCAACCATTTATTGTGTACAGTTTTGGATAAGTTGCATGAGGGCAAGTCCGCGATTTCCTCCACAGTTAATCCTTGCAAGAGATAAAGTATTGTGAGACTTGTAACGCATTTTCATTCATTAAGGACATACATACTGTTGGCAACAGGCATAGAGAAATATGGTTAATACTCTCATATAGAGTTGGGAAGACACCTCCCAAAGAGGTCAAATCATTCCATTCTCGGTATAGCTCAAAAGCTCTTTACAGATTTGGATCTGAACATGAGGCGGCCAATTCTCCCCTCGGCTCCGAGGGGAGAAAACAAAGCATTGTGGTTTGATCTCAAAAACCTCTCTGTAATAACTATATGACAAGATACCACTCTTATTCTCCTCACGAAAAGCGTTGTTGYGGGCCCGAATAAGAGCATTGACAAATCATTCACACAGGTGTGCCACAGTAGGAGGACCTAGTGTCACCGTAGACGAACATGCACGTATCCAAGTGGAGGATACATGTTTACAAAAGCAACACTGAGGAACTGCAAATGATTGAGGAGGTAGTGGGCCAACACAGACCAATTACAAAATTTTACACATCTGTAAGTTCATCTTCATTCAATAAGTCATATTTGTTCTATTACATAAGAAAATGTTATTAATAACCTTGTCTCCACCACAGCGTTCTCTACGTCCTTGTCATTCATTTTCTACCCGACCATGTTGATGGGTTATCTTTGAGTGAGTTCTTCTCATGTTCGGCAGAGTTGCGTGGTTTGACTCTTGAGCCACACTAACCCTACAACCATCGGATTCTTCCGGTCGTGATTTTGCGGTGGTGCACCTTTTAACAAATGTTCATGTTTTTTGCTTGATGAAGAGAAAAGGAAATATGGGGAGGAGACGCACCACCAGGAGTTCCGCCAACACTGGGCTCGAAAGTGACGGGGATGGAAGCGGAAGCGAGGAGAGACCTTCTGAAGCCGAATGCCTTCCTGTCGTTGCAGAGGTCATCGCAATTGATTGCGCAGAGGTATCCCTTGGTACCACTGGTCGTTTTAGTCTCCCATGTTGAGTCTTTTTAGGGTCTAGGGTTTTGTGTAACAGTTCCGATGAGTGGTGGAGTCCGACAGGGCGAGCCGTTCCCACTTTCTTCAGTTACGATCTGGGCAAGCCAAATGGAAGCCCCTGAGGTTTGCGCGCTTCTTCGTCTTGTTACTTGTGAYGTTATGGTATTCAATACTTTTTTGCAAGAGACGAGACTTTCCCTCGGCGCCGAGGGAACATTCAAGTGCAGCCTCAAGGGAGGAGCAGACTTTCTTGTTCTCTGATTTCGAAGGCAAAATTGTTGTTTGGAGAAACCTGTCTTGCATTCAAGTTTGTCGGGGTTGATGCATTTTCAATTTCGGGATTAGTGACAGTCGAGGCTTGCGGGGCGACTTGTATTTCTGGTCGGATATCCTACTTGCATTGTCACCCTTATAAACTTGGGAAGAAGAACTCCCGTGCTCCACCCCCAGTCCGACACCTGCGACCTCCAGGTTTGCCTTCGCCGCGGATGGCACGTCTTACGGTCTTGGCRATTCTGGTTTTGTTGTTTTAAGGTTGCGTTGATGGTCAAGGAGCGCGGCAAACTTTGATTTTCATCGTACTCTCTAGGGAGAAGGTTGCGACAAAATGTGAGTCCTTGSTACTTTTCATCCTCCTCGCATAGCCCCGACAGTTGCCCTCGGCGCCGATGGTAGGTCTATCAATCATTTCGGAAATGCCCTCGCCGAGCTCATTGCGGTTCTGATTTTCCAGTTTTAGGGTTTAATTCACGGTCATTGAGAATCCTAGTCCTCGATATGGATCGGTTACTCCCGTGTGACGTCGGCGATGAAATGTGATATTCAATTTTTTGTCTCCTCGCGGTGTCCTAATATCTGCCCTCGGCGCCGATGGTGTTCCGGTTTTTCGAATCATGTATCCTGCATTCTTCTGTTGGTGGGTCTAATCCGTAATCCGGGTATATAAGTGCGTTTTTATTTTGAGTCGTGGGGTTCCTAATCGTGGTCCTGATCCCAGCACAAGGCGCCGATCGCAGCTTGTTCGTGAGTAGTCCCCTGACCTTTTTGATGATCTGTTTGTCTCCCGGAAGAGGATCTCTGGCTCTCTGACCGTGGTCTCATCGCAGGGTTCAGTGAGAATTTGTTGCCCTCGGCGCCGTAGGGAGACAATCCGGAATTCTGTTACATTCACCCGGGTCACGGGTAATGAAGCTGTAGGGACATCAGCATTTTTTTCCTTGTTCGTGGGGTTCTTGGTTGTGGTCCCAATGCCTGCCCTCGGCGTTGATGGCAGTTTGTTCGTGAGCAGTGGACCGGTCGTGTTCATCCAGTGGAGGCAAATTCGGTGTTCTTTCTGCTCAAATTTTCTGGTTTAGGGTTTCGTCCTTGATGCTTTACCGCACTCTTCAGCAAAGTTGGTGTTGGTGTCTAGTGCCTAGGAATTCGGAGTTTTTTTATTCTCCTTGCTTAACCCAATCCCTTCCCTCGGTGCCGATGGTAGCTTCTTCAGTCACACAAGATAGCAGCTCGACCGGGGGTTGTTCAAATTTCAGATTTTTTTTTGCTTGTTTGAGTTTGTGATTTTTTCAGTTTCAGTTTCAGTTTGTGATTTGTTATTCTCCTCACGCACTCCAATCCCTTCCCTCAGCGCCGATGGTAGCTTCTTCAATCACACAGGATAGCAGCTCGACCGGGAGTTGTTCAAATTTCAGATTTTTTTTTGCTTGTTTGAGTTTGTGATTTTTTCAGTTTCAGTTTCAGTTTGTGATTTGTTTATTTTCCTCGCGCACTCCAATCCCTTCCCTCAGCGCCGATGGTAGCTTCTTCAGTCACAAAGGAATAGGACCACGACCGGGTGCTATCCAATTTCAGATTTTTTTTGCTTCCGATTTGCAATCTTTGGGGGTTGCTGCTGTGAGTGCTGAGTGCGATAGGAGTTTGTATCCTTCATACTGATCCTACCCTAATAGATTCGTCATGGTTGATTGCACTCTCTACACAAACTTGGAGATGCTATCTGATGCCCTTGGATTCTCACTAGTCACTAAGTATTCATATTAGTTGATGTCAGCTTCAAATTAGGCTGATCATTTTGAATCATGTTTGCCGAAATCATTTGTTAATGGGTCTGATCCRTAATCCAGTAAACAGAATTGTGCTGTATGAGCTCTTTCTAGGTGTTTGGTTCGTTGTCCATGTTTTCGAATTCAAGTTAAGATATTTTATCCTCCTGTGAACAAATGGCTGCTCTTCATTCAGTTCCAACAGCGTCCAATGCCTTGGAGGAAGCAGACGTTCGTGTATCTCAACCAACGATGACGAGACTACCTGATGYTGAAACAGACAATGCGGATGAAACCATCACTGAAGATTCTCTACGGAGAGAGCAGAGAGTAAATTCAGTCAAATCCATTTCGGAGTTGCGGATGAAACCTCACTCCATTTCTAGACTTAGGATTCCTCTGTGTCGTATGGTTGCCATGCCTATGGTGAGAACAGCGTTGCAATGCAATCTTACAAAACTAGAAAACGAGTTTGTAAATGGATATAGAGATGGCTCTGCTATATTCTACGTGTCCCTTACTATTGAGCAAGGGGAAGAGGAGATCTTGTCTGATGCAGACAAAGAGTTGTGGGGTCCACTATGGCATGAAAAGAATAATGAGTTCAATGCCTACCTCAGTGCAACACCTGGCTTGGAGCATCTTCARGGGTCGAAGTTCTTTGTTTGTGATGGGAACCATCGCCTGCTTGCATGGAGATCCTACATTTCCAAAAACTACAGCGACAAGAAAGACTGGCACGTTGTCGTGGATTCCATCATTTTGGAAACGAAGGGCAGAATTGGTAATGCCATGCATGCTATGCATGACATTAACAAGTAAGTGCTTCATTTTTCATCTTTTGATTTCGAGGTATTATTTGTGTTTTTTCGTGACTGCAGTCTTTAACTTGATTTTGTACTTTGTCTCACGCAAACCGAAAATTCATTTATCAGGACTAGCTTAGTGCACACATTATACAGTGTACGCAAGTATGGCGCGCTGCCATTGGAGAAGTTTGTTGAACATCTCAGTTCCTCAGAGATGTTACAATGTAAACAAAATTTGAGGAAAAGTTGGTACTCGATGTCTATCGAAGTTTTTACGTCTTTCATTTTTCGGGTAAGTCATTAATGCATCTTCCATTTTGATTTGGAAATTATTATGCTTTTGAAGGGATAATGACTTCATTGGCTATTGCTTCCTTCAAATCATGTGCAGTATGAGATTGCTGCGAATGAGCTTTATGTCCCTCTAATCTATGTTCTTTTCATCTTAGAATTCCAATTTAAATTGTACAAGTGCACTTGTCTTCGAATTTGATGTTGTCGACCATATTTCTTTTTGCAGACCCAGAAGTTTGGAATTATACTATTCGTCAGGAGCTTCAGCGATGTTAGACCGTCTAAGTTCCAATTCCAAGAGTGTAAGGAGTTGAAGAACTTAGGGGTGGATGTCGCTGTTGATGACATCCTTCAAAACTACAATAAGAAGGAGACTCTCTCCATGGATAGCAACTCTAAGCCTTGGAGGGGTGCAAGGAAGAAAGATGCTCGTTTTTTGCAAATGCTCATCCAAGCCTCATCACTTGAAGGCGACATTGTCATGGATTGTACTGCTGCAGCAGGTAAATTTTTCCATCTTCTACAATGAATTTTTATAAATCTCTTTTCCATAGGTTTTGTGCATCTCTGTCCATAAATTCCTAAAGTTTTATTTGGTCTTCTGTTTATTGTCAGGGGCCTCTATCCATGCCTGTAGGATTCTCAACAGGCATATTATTGCCCTTGAGGCAGACAAGGCCATCTTCGATTCAGTTCTTGCCCCAATGATTCGAGTAGTGTCAGATGGTCCTCGACCTACTACAGTGGTCACAGAGCTTTCAGATGATCCAGATGCTGAGGAAGTTCAAATTCCTCGCATAGTGAAGAAATCTCGCTTCAATAAGTGAGTCCATCCCCATCTTGCATATTCAATTGGATATGTGAATATACCTAGACCATCTCATGAATGTCCAACGCGCAAAAATGTTTWTTTACACTTGCACATGATATTGTACTCATTTCTTATATTCTATTTGGTATTTGCAGCATGATTCCTAGAGCGGCAGTCCATAAGCCGTTCTTCACTTCGTCCGAATTTTTCCCAAGCCCGAAGAAGTCTTATACATTGCCTGCCTATGCAGAGGCATTAGCTTCAGCATTTGCATCTGAGCGAAATATGCCTATGAGGAAAAAACCGAGTAATTTAGATTCTAGAGTTATGCAGTTTTTGGACGTTGGAGCAATAGAGTTAGAGAAGGAATCATCATCGACTAATAGTAGTGGCCACTCTCAGTCTATGTCAATTTCATCTACTTGATTTCAGTTTTGCAACCATTGAGCTTGTTGGATTATAATCTGTAGAATCTAGCATGTGTGCTGATGTACTAGCAAAATTATCACTTTATATTTAAATTGTTATAATTCACACTTCTCCTGTCTTTCAGAATTCAGATGTGTTGATTAGGAATGCAACCCTATCAATTGTATGATTATTTTAATATCCCAAATCCTATGTTTGATTTTGATAACGTCCACGGGCATAGGTCCATTATCAAATTCCACCAACATTTGGCATGCCTTCGACGTTCACAGTGATAGGTGCCAAGTCAAATTTTTACTCCAAAACTTGTAGGCTCACAGTTTTGCAGGCTCACAGGCTCACAGGCTCGCAAAATAGCAACCCTGTAGTGCAACACAAAGCAATATTTTTAGAGGTGCAATAATAGAAATGCTAGGGATTACAAAAACTTTGGTGGTTTTATCGCTTGAATTGAAATTATTATGAATTTTCAAAGGCAAAAAGTGCATTGGACCCATTGTCAATCTTTAGACTCTTCCGATTCTGATCACTCAAAAAATTACTTTTCTACTAATTGCTTCCTACTTTCTTGCGCACTAAGTTGGGACATGTGTCATGAACTTTTAATCCCAACCTTGAAAAGATGAAAAAAAAACATTCTAGCCTTGGTTGGAAATTAGTCAATCTACAGTTGGCTATGGGGCACTCGTTGATAATGGGTGGTTCTACCTTACAAGCAAAATATTGCCATTTTTGGAGTAGAACTTTTTGGATTGGATTTCAAATGAGTTTCTCTTGATTTGGTGATTTTTTGAAATTTGTGTTAAATCTATGACCTCATGTTTACAAATTCATTATTGAACTAGAATCAATGCAATTTTGGCTTGGTCAACTACTTAACCTCTAAATGCCTAAGCCATTCCAAAGATGTTTTTTCTATGAAAAAGAGCTTGGGCTTATAGTTGTCCTCAATGAAGTAAATTCATTTTTTTTCAAAATTTGACATTATAGATATTTAGAGAGCTAGCTTACTAAAATATATACCAATTTTGAGTCTGAAATTGTAAAGGAGTTGAGAGATTATAACAAAAGAAATGTATGTTTTCTATTTTTAGTATATTGACGTTCACCACAATGTTTTAGAAATTTGCAAATAAAAGGTTTTTGGATTGGAGGTGACATGAACAACAATGCTAGCACACTAAAATGCACTTTCAAAAAACTTAATTTCACATGAAAAGCTATCAAATTCGTTATACAATCCACCTTGCAATTGTTATAATGCAATTTTTTTTATATAGAGAGATTGCAAATTACTCCAAAATTAACGCTTGATATTGAAACTTTTAATGGTGAAAATCATAAAAACACTTTTCACTTTCCATTGGGACCATTTTCAAAGCAAATGGATTTGTATAATTTTTTAGATCTCAAATCAAGTGAAATTGGCAAACTTTGCTCAAATCCGGGAAATGAAGTAAAATTTGCAAGCTTTAGTCTTCGATAATGGTACATATATGTGTTTGAAGACCTCTTAAAAATCAAATATTCACTTTTAACAGTGGAAAGATGAAAGATTCTAATAGTTAACCTTCAAAACTACACAAATTTCTTTTTAAAATGGGCGTAGGAATTTAATAGCCCACACCAAAATGAGCCTAAAATTTCTTGACCATATATGGTTGCTTAGAAGTTTGTTTGTTTTTAAAACATTTCAATTGTCCAAAAAACAAGATTATTTATAACTTTATCATCACTAATCCAGATACTATTATAATGAATCAAATCTTTTCATCGGTAGACAAAAACACTTTCTTTGAAAAATAAAATTTAAAAAATTTATTTTGATTGTCTATCATTTCATTTTGTGTTGCCCGACAAATTCCATTTAGGGCTTACGGTGGCATAGCTTTTGATCTTGGTCACTGATTGGAAAAAAAAAATTACATCTCCAAAACGCTTATGCATTTTCCTATCTTGATAAAAAGTTTCAAAAAATCACAACAAATTAAGACTATAGGAGCCTAATCAAAATCCATTTTAGGAGACAATGAAAGGTCTAGAATTCATAGATATACAAAGACTGAACAAATGTGAGTTGCTAATTTCCTATAACTAACATTTTCAACTCATTTTGTGGAATGCCAAAATATGATTCAAAACAAAAAATCTAATTGCTTAATGCACTTCAATTTGGAGGGTGCTAGCATGTAAGCGTAGAACTCATGAGCCCATGAATTGTCTATAGTTATAAATGTCTATGTTATAGTATACCTATATTATAGGTAAATATATTATATACACATTCAAATAGTTGTAAGTATATATCCACAACTAGGTTAAAGCTAGTAGGTTCACATTTCTACTCTCAGTTGATAACATTGTTAGGATTTGGGGACAATTTAGGTGTATTTTTTAGAACCTAAATAGACTTAATCATAAATAGACTTGATTTTAAGCCATGCTCTCATATTAGTACAAAACCTTTTTAGTGGAACTAGTAGTGTCAAATACATCTTAAGATTTCTTACAACATAAAGAAGATATCTTGATTTTTCTAAGGTTTTTGTTCTAAAATGTACAATCATGCATAATATACATTTAAATTTATTTAAGTTCAAACAACTTGGGAAACAACTAATTAGATGCACCTATTTAATCATCATTTGATGGGGAGGTAGAGACTCTTTAAGGTAGCCAACCCCCCAAATGCTCCTTATCTAAAACGGCCATCTTCACACATTGTACATCTCCATCTCAACAATGTAGTTGTGACATCTAATTGGTTTTGTGCTTGTTTTGTATGAGTCTCAATGTGAGGGCAATGAAAATGAGCATATTGAAGACAACCATTTAAAAAAAATTCAAGTGACTTTGTTTGCTTAACCCCTAAAGTCCCATTGTCCTCTCGACAGACAAAATGGATTTCAAGTAGGTTCCTATGGTCTCAATATTTATCATGACTTTTTGAAATTTTTTATGAAGATAGAAAAACACATTTAGGTTTGTGGGGATGTAATTTTTATTCAAAATTTGTGAACAAGAGCAAAAGTTATGGCACAAAAAGTCTCTTTTTTAGATCTGGCAAGGCAAAAACCACCTCACACATAATTTTTTTTTTTCAAATCCAAAAATTAATTTCTTGTAGATTGTAATTTTGTACACATGGGAAGCTTTTATTCATTCCATTTGGATTTGTTATGTGAAAGTTATGGACAATCTTATTTTTTGGGCAATTAAAGCATGCTTGGAAAAATAACTTATAAATTTCATTTTTGAATGCATTTTTCAAAAAAGTTAAAAAAAAAAGTGATTGGTCAATAGGCTTAAGTATGTTGTTGGAACAATGTTACATTTGGGATTATTGTGTTTCAATCCCATCCTAGAGCTATTAACAATTCCGTTCTTTCGTTAAATCTTGAACATACTACTACTCAACAATTTTTTAAAGAATGAAAATCAAGTGTGTTTTGTTTGAATTTTTTTTCCTACACTCTTGACTCAACAAAATATTTTTAATTCAAAGTCTAAAGTGCAAATTTTTTCCACAAATGGCAATTGAAATCATTTGAAATTTCAAGCCAATGTTTAAAAAATAAATTGGTTTCAACTTTGAATGCTAATATCTTTCAATCCATATGGGCAAGCTTCATGAGATTTTTACCTCATAATCTCAGACAATTGAAGTATAAGATCTTATGGTTAGATTTTGTGAAAATGTTTTATTTTCTTTCTTGGATGAATGCAACAAAAATGGTAGTTTTGAGTTGTTTTTGACAAAAAAAAATGGCCTTAGGTTTATTTTAAATAAAGAAAAATAATCATTAATCGATTCTATTTTTAAGTTCTTTCTATTATTAGAATATTTTTTATTAAATATGAGTCTGCTTTTAATCCAATAGTCAATTGTATAAAAGAATTTTTAGAAAGATATAATGAATAGTTGATTTTGACTTGTTATGTGATTTATGGTGTACCCTCTCTTTTGAGGAGATAGGGAGATAGTGAGGAAATAGTGACACACAAGTTTCAGATTGGATTATCTTTCATGAATCCTCCAATTTTATTGGGGGGGGGCTATGAAAAAAAATCCAATCTGAAAATAACTTGAAATTCTCAGTACCCCCTCAGCCTTGTATATTTCAAAACGAACTTTTTTGACAGTTAATTGGTTTTCGTATTCATTTTTGTATCCATGTGTATATATATATAATGCATGTTGTATCCCAATATTTGTATCCCAATATTCGTATCAAGATCAACGGCAAGGAACGGGGGGGGGGGGGKAATTTTTAAGAAAAAAATCCACGGCCTTGTGATTTTTTCGAGAGAGGGGGGACTAATGCAAACCAAGAGGTGTACCCTTTCTTTTGAGGAGATAGTGATTGACTATAAGTATGGTAGTCTTTATTGCAAGTCACTTTTGATATAGATAAATCCTTTTAAAGATAGTATGGCTTTGACATATTGTTCCTAATCTCAATTTCTACATGCTTGACCAAATTGGTGTAACCAATATTGCGCTTATTATAGAATAAACAAGTTACAATAAGTCCATTCCAAATTCTCTAAATGTTGAAAATATTATTGTCTTAAAATGGTCAAAGTCCAACACAATATAAAATTTACATTAATTTTTTAATGATTGGTAATTCCAATATTGCACCAACCCTAAATTATGATGTTTTATTATAATTTTTTAAATTTTCATAAATTTTCATGTCTCTAAGAATATACTATAAATCAAAGATTAGATGTTAAATGAATAGTTTTGTCATATAAGCAATGAAATGTTGTATTTGTTTGGCACTTCTTTTGTAATTATTGCTTCATTTGAATTATAATTCATCTTATGCTCTATTTGGAATGAAGATAAGTTACGATTTCAATGTAAAAAACAAAAGGATCTCTCTTCCCAAATCACCTTGTTGACTTCATATATGATTCACTAGAAGATTCATCAAATCTAACAAATGGTGTATAATACGATTACCACTCTTATTTAGAGTGATGATGCACCATCAATTGATGTCCAATCATGCTAACATTTTGAAGTAGTCGGACTTCAATAAATTTAAATTGGAAAACATAAAATGTATCTATACAATATGATGTCTACCTACATTTTTACTCACAACACTTCATAGGTGTGGTGAATCCTAGACTACATGGATTTATCTTCTTACTACAATCAATATAACAACTTCATCAATTATTTCTAAAAACAATCAATTTTGTTAAACATTTATGAAAGATGTTGAAATTGTAGGATATTTTTTATTTAAAAAATCTTACAAAGAAAAAAAAATGATTTAAAAAATATTCATAATGTTGAATATGAATTTACCAAAAATGATATTTTTTTGCATTATGTGCGATGAATTAATGTCCATTTACATTATAGTAAGTGCACAAAGTCAAACTAAATTATTCACTAAGACTAGTGCAAATTGAAATATCATTGTATTGTATTGACTTTCACAAAAAAATATTAACTCAAAGTGACACTAGTTTTGCAACCTCCCAAACATAATAGCTATTTTTTGTTTGATTAATTTGATACTATCCTATACAAGCGTCAAATATGGTAAGTTAAATAAATTTTGTCAAAAGTTGCCACATGTCAAAATTTGATTTCAATACTTTTTCAACAAAACTACCTCAGCATAATTCAAATGGGAGAATCAATACAAGTGCCGAGAGAATTCTTAAACAAGGCTTTGAAAGATCTTGCTCTCACTTTTCTAGATAGAGATTGACATCATGAAGATGAGTTAGCAATCACTAAGCACAAACCACGAGGAACGAGGATGACGATGCATTTTCAACTTTTAAAACCATTACCCTCATATACGGTAGAGTAATTTTTGTATATCATTGTACCCCACTATCAAGGTTGGCATCTCATATCCAACATTTAATTGGGATAAAAAATTCAAAAAATGATAAAAATAGGGGGATGTATATTTTTTTAAATACAATGTCCCTACACTATATAGGAATTCTGGCATTTATTTTTTAAATGCTTCTTTGCCAACCCGGATGGCTGGGACTGTTGTAGCAAGTAAGTTAAGTCGAGTGAAGGTCTGCACCGTGGCAACAAATGAAGGTCTGGCACCGAGGCGGAGGTTCGTCAATTAGGGTTCGAGAAATTAGGGTTTGAGGGGTTCAAGGGTAGGGCGAGACAGATTGCCTCTCCCTTTCGCTGTGCGCACCATATCCAGCTCTTTTCAGCCCTTCCACCTCTTCTCGTCCCTGCAGCGCCTGTCACGATGGTTTCCGGTTCCGGCGTCTGTGCCAAGGTCGTTGTGGTCGATGCCCGTCACCACATGCTCGGACGCTTGGCCTCGATTCTCGCCAAAGAGCTTCTCAATGGCCAGAAAGTTGTACGTGCTCTGTCAACTCACACTCCGTGCATTTCTGCCGTTTGTTGTTGGCAATTCCTGTTCATATGAGTGTGGTCATGACGCTTTTGTTTGAATCAGGTTGTTGTCCGCTGCGAAGAAATCTGTTTGTCAGGTGGCCTGGTGCGGCAGAAGATGAAATATTTGAGGTTTTTGAGGAAGAGAATGAACACCAAACCTAGCAAGGGGCCTATTCATTTTCGAGCTCCAGCTCGTATCTTGTGGAGGACCATTCGCGGGTACGTGAGCAAAGGGTTTCGTTCTATTTAGTAGTGTTTGGTTTTTAGATGCTGGGGCTTCTTGGCGACCAATCTGTGGTAGGGTTTACACGGAGATTAATCCTTTTTAAGGGTTTAAGCGGAATTTAAGCTGGTAACCTAAATGGAAGTCATGCTTATGTGTATTGGAGGTCGAATTTTAGTGAAGAGCTTGCGGCTGTGCTCCTGAGAGGAAAGTTCCATGCGTAACCGGTCTATTCGGAACTGTTACTCTGTCAAGAGTTTGCACCCAAATTTCGTAAGGTTGTTGGTAGTGAGGGTAATGTCAGCAGCTGTTCTCTCTAGCTACCCTAAACTGTGGAATTTCTGTAAAAATCGGATCGAGAAGCTTGGAGATTACAGGTTTTGCTCCCTGTGTGCGAGGATGTTCCCGGAAGTTGTGCTTATGTGAAATTTAAAATACCAAATCACGAATGCAAGAATTACCTGTATCATTTGTGTAGAGAATGTTCTAAATTCATCTAGGATATGTAACGGATAATCTTACTCTTGTTGCAGGATGATCCCACACAAGACCAAAAGAGGAGCAGCTGCCCTTGAGCGCTTGAAGGCTTTTGAAGGAGTTCCAACACCTTATGACAAGATCAAGAGGATGGTTATCCCTGACGCACTCAAGTGAGTTAACAACGAAACACATTCACTCGCTATTTTTGTTTTTTCACTCACCCTATATTCCTCTGTTTTAGGGTTTATGCTATGGTGTATATCAGATATGGCACTTTTGTTCGCCAAGTCGAGGAGTTTCTGCAATACCACTGAGTTCCCGTTATGTCCTTGTTATAACTTTGTGAGTTTCTGAACACTTCCCTTCTCTGGCAGGGCATTGAGGTTGCAACCTGGACACAAGTTTTGTTTGTTGGGTCGCTTGTCCGAGGAGGTTGGATGGCACCATTACGACACCATCAAGGTGGGTGCAGCGTATGAGCACTATTTTCACCGCGTTTTTTGCAAAAGTAATGACAGACTTGTACTAGTGAGAATGTAATGATCAGCGAGTCCTATTGACTCGAGCTGTATTGTGGTCTTTTACCTTGTTCCCACATTCTGAGTTAGCTAGATTGTCATCTGGGGTTGTCACTCTTTCTTATTTCGGYCTATGGCGGTGTGCAGGAGTTGGAGGAGAAGAGGAAGGCCAAGTCCAAGGTGTTTTACGAGCGCAAGAAGCAGCTCATTCAGCTGCGTCTCAAGGCTACGAAGCGTGTCGAGGAGCAGCTCAGTTCCCTGCAGGAAACTTTGGCACCAATTTCCTACACTTCTTAGATACCACACAACGAATCTTGTTTTCTGGCTGTGTGCCTTTTTGTGGCTATTAAATCATTTCAAAGCAGTTTTGACGGGAATAAGAACGATGGGTTCTTCACAGGCGTGTAAAATTTTCTGTGAGTGTTTTGCATGTTGTCCTCTGGTGGTGATGCTCTCGAGTTAGATTGTTGAGCTTGTGTGCTTTTCTAAATGTATTCTCCGTCAGCACTCAGCAGCGACACACTCTGTAAGCTATGTAGCATGTATCCATGGAAGTGGTCGGCGATTATTTTTTCAACTGGTTACAAGCATTTACTGTGCAGAAACAACTCGCTGATGTCAAGAATGTTATAAAATTATTAACCACTTCTCTTCCTAGTATTACTGTAGAAATTATCTTCATGAGTCATTCCAGTTAGAATCAATTCTCAGATCAGTGCAGTCGCCCTGAGTAGGGAGTAGTTTCTGTGTCAGTGCTTTTCTCTCGTGAACCAAGGGGATCAGTGTGGACTGGCACTYGCCAACTACTGGGAGATGCAAAATGGTTTAACCCCTAAAGGACGGACCTATAACCACTGATTCAGAAGCCTTGTGCTCTCACTCTCAAACTCAGAAAATATCATTTATTTGGAGAAATTTCAGATTTAGAACAATGAGAAGCAACTTCTCAAAATACACTAAAATAGCAAATTTGGTCATCCGTTTTCTTAGTTACTTCTCAACTACATGAAAGCAAACACTAGTTAAACTAAAAATTCAATTGAATAGTCTTTGTAACTCAACATGAAAGGTCAACAAAAAAAAACGGATGAAAAATCTACTTGTATTCTCTTCTAAGGCCCCTGGACTGTCATCCAAATGCCAATGAATGGCACTGGCAAGAACTTCATGCTTTGACAAGAACCACGCATATATGAATACTGTAAAGATTACATTTTGTTTACAAGAATTGACAAAAGTTGGGGTCATCAAAATGGAAGGAATGTGGAGAGTGAAGTAGTGTGGTATTTTTAAATTTTTTTTTTGACACTAGTGTGTTGAAAAACACATTGTGAGGGTTTTCCTTTGAGTAGAGAGGTTGATTTCAATCAGCGGTTGTGATTGCAACTCGAATATGGCCTCTCCAAGTTGAAAGATTTTCTTGTTCGACTATTATAATCTTTTCAATGGCACGGTGAAAAGACATGTCATTTTCCCTCTAACTCTAGACTGTCTTCACTATCAATTAGCACCATCAATGAGGACAGTCAATTTATGTTGATCTCTTTTCAGATCATAGTTTGATTGGAATGAATTGAGAAGGGTTTGGATTTTAATAAGCATGAGTTGGGCGCTTGGGGGGTAAAGTCCAAATTATAAAATATTGTTTGTTTTCATTCTTTATGTAGTGATTTTTAAATTAAAAAACAAATGATGGACTAAAATGTAATTTTATAAAATAAAAAATAGATGGTTTATTCATTGTTGATATGTTCAAATGTCTAGCATCAAAATATTGTGGTGAGAGAATCTATTTGCTTGATAGTTAGAAATTTGGGTGATAATTTGATTCTTTTCATGTAACTTTCACATCCATTATTGGTCGTCGTCATTTCTTCCTTCTTGGCCTAGTGTAAAACCAAYAATTACAATCTAAAAGATGCATTAGCCAAACCCTTCAATCACTAATGTAAAGATCCACTCATTCTTTAACCTTTTAGTGATGGTCAAAAGAAACTCATATGTTGATTTCACATTAGAATATTTGGAATTGCTTAGCATTACATCAATTCTTTTAGGATCCGAGCTCTTCTTCTCTAATTTCCTAGCCTTTTGTCCACTTTCCACTGGCCAATCCTAATTCCCAAATGGAATCATYACAAGAGAAATGGRGCCTGARGAAGGCTTCAAWAKTGGAAYAATAGTGAAYTCGMCTACCAAATTATTTTTAACCTAAAAAGTTTAAAAATGAATATTGTTAATTTAATAATTGTAGTCCTTGCTAGCTTAAATTTGACCAAATAGGACTATTCTTTCTCAATTTTTTATTTGTTTTTTTGGTGCAATAGTGAAATCATTGTTGGTCCTGAGTTTGGGGGCATTCTTTGGGCTCCATTTTTCTTGTAATGAAGGTAGGGTGCTTTAAAAGCATTCATGCTTTAAAAGCAACTACTAACTGATATGAGCGTACAATTTTTTTATTTAGCGATTGACCACTGTTTTTCAAGAATAAGTAACAAATTCCACAAAGCTCCAAAAAATATCAGAAACAACTTAGGTTCAATGCCAATTCCAATTTTCCTCCCTTCAAAAATTACCAAAAAGTGTTTCAAGGAGTTGAGCTTTTCACAAATGCAATCAACTTTTAAAAGGTTGCTTTAAGAGCATATTGTCTTTGGATATATAGGTCAACTACCCCATTATGGACCAAATGGGAGCAAACCCATTGTGGACAACATTGCAATAGTGATATACATTTCAAAACTTGAATGTACACCACCATTAAGATTTTGCCCACAATGGGCTTGCTCCCATTTGGTCCATAATGCGGTTGTTTACCTTCCACAAAACTAATTGAATGCGTAGGACGTTAAATCCTCCATTTGAAGTGGGCCCAGAAGAATTTACCGGAGGTAAAAGTAAAAAAGCCTCCTATTCTGAGCCGTATCTGAGGTATGGTCTTGACTTCTCCGAGCTCATTTGGAGTCTCTCATTGCAAATATAAATTCATAATTTGCAAAAAAACATTTATGTGAAAAACAAAAAATTCCAGCATTTTACCGAGGGTAATTCCAGCCTGCTAGGCCCACTTTGAATGGACGATTTAACGTCCTGCATTGGATGCCCGCCAGCAGCAACCACATGATCTGGATAAACATGACTTGAGCATCCCAGATGTCTACGACCAATGCGATGTGCTTGTCCAGAATATGCCACAAAGGGCTTCAAAGATGTGAAGATATGATGCCTTGCCTGCAAGGGCCCTCAACAGCAGGGATCCATGATGGCAAACCAATGGAGTCATTTGAACAGCACCAGGAACAACACAATCAATCATGGGTGCCCGGCCATTTTGTATCATTATAAAATCGCAGAGATGGATGGATGGTATTTCTCAGACAATCAGTTGGATGGATGGTATTTCTCAGACAATCATACGAATGTGAGGTGAAAACATGTATGGTAAAACTACCCGTTACCAACCATTCAGCATTTTGTGCATGATCTGGAGCAGTAGAAGGCAATGAAAATTTTCTACCTTATAGGAAGATAGAAATCATGGGGATTGCAATTTTTTTGGTAATTTTTCGCCTTGAATTAAAATTATTATGAGTTTTGGAAGTCCAAAGTTGATCTGGACCCATTCCCAACACATAGAGTCTTTCATAATTGCTCATTCAAAGACTACTTTGGCTCCCAAAACCAAGCATATGTGTCATGACAGTGATGGTTAAAAGATGGTCAGAAACCAAGAGTTCGTTCTTTAAGGATTAAACCGCCCATGTATATATATATATATATATATATATAAACTTCATAAATGTGATTGGTGAACTATTGATTTTTGTCTAGATTTTGGTTGATGGTTTCAATGGCTCAAAGAGGGAGCTTCCACTTTGAGATTTTCATAGTACTTACTTGTCTTGTGAAAAAAAATCTATTTCTTTTCAAATTCATGATTTTCAATTGATAATATTGCAAAAATGTTGTTTTTTCTTGAAAAGGGGCCTCCAACTATGTTGAATTGTTTATTTTGATGTTTTTGGGTGTTTTCACCTTGGGCAAGCATTGAATTGAATTTTCTAGTTTTATTATGTGGCTCTTGTGTTCTAGTATTGTATAATTCAATTCTTTGGCTCCTGTATTCTTGTCTACAATTGGACCTCTATATTTATTACCTTCATAAGAGTTAAAATCTCATATACCATATGTTACATAGTTCCACCCCTACTTAAATAAAAATGATAGATATTAAAGATTACTAATTCTTCAAAACATCTTTTGTAAGTACACCTTGCTATGTATTGGAATAGTCACAGATAGTGGAAAATTAAAACAAATATATATTATTTGTTATACATTACAATGTTGTATGTGTTGAAATCTTCTACTCTCTATTTAAAAAATATAAAGAGAGGTTTGGATTGCATTTTTAGTATGCAAGAGACTTTCCTACCAATAGTGGTTAGCCAACCCTTCTACTGGATCAAGAGGACACAATGTGTTGTCTTGAAATTTTCAATGGCAAATTCTTTGTAGGATGAAAGAAATCTCAATATTTCGTCAAATAAGGTCTTTTAGTATAACAAGTTGACATATTTGTTGCATTTCCAATTTTCATAATTTCAATTGAGAGTTGAGGGCAAGTGAAGCCCATGAGTCATCTCAAGTTCTTGGGCTTTGGGAACTAGCCATATCAATAGTGTAACGTGGCAAGGAGACAACCACGTCAAATAATATTAATTAATTTTTAATTAATTTTTAAATATTTCTTTAAAAATCATTTTTTAGTTTCTTAAGACTTTAAAAAAAATAATTAATTTATTGTAATTGTGATTTTTTAAATAAAGATTCAGGTAGCAGTGATTGCTCTTCAGTTTATGGACAACAAAGGAAATTGCCAAGGGAACAACATTGAAACAGTCTCCTAATACCCTCAAATCTCATATAATGCTTTAAAATTTTATTTAAGAAATGTAGTCTAGTAGAAAAATGGAGCAAACGCAATCTTTTTCTTATGAAAGGAATAATAGGAACGGGGAAAAAAGTTCTTAGTCTTTAACTTGCACAAATACAATAAGTTCTAGAGATGTTTTTTCATCTCTACACTAAAATAAACTTTGAAGTCCTTTATTTAACTCATTTTTCAATAATTTTGAAAAAAAATCTAAAATTTGGTACTTGCACTAGAAATGGCAGTTTTGGAGCGTTTTTGGTGAAAGCATAGTCAAAGACCTTTAGGGGTTAAAGTGGAGGCACCTATAATTGTCAATGATTATAAATAAAGATGGTTTGAAGTATTAAACATAAATTATAGTTTTTGGATATTATTGTCAAATGAAAGATGATTCCAAACCACTTTAGTTTGCATTGTTTGGACACCAAATGGGTAAAATAATTATGAATCCTAAAGTTCAGTTTCTAAATGTAACAAAAGCTTTACATGTAAATTTTTAAACTAAAATTGAGTGTTTTCCTTGAATTTTATATTTTGAAATGGAAGGTGAATTTGAACTACAAAACAATTTATTTTCTTAGCACCTTGATTTTATAAAAAATTATAACATATTCTTTTGTAATTGATATGATTTTCTTATACAACATAATCTGAAAAATCACAATAATTCTAATTTCCATCAAAATAATTGAAAGGCAAAATCATAATAAATACTTTAAATTAAGTATTAAACTATCAAACTTTGATGATTTGAATCTATAATTGAAGATTATTTGTCCAACAATCATCCATTTCCATATGATTTCTTCTAAATATCCACTATATAAATGTTCTTATAAATAAAATCATATTCTTCTAAAATTCTTTCAATTAGTCTGAAGGATCTAGCATTATTTGAAACACACCTAAAATCAACAAACTTAATATTTGAGCATGATTTTTATATGAGTAAACTATCAAAGTTTTTAATCATTCTTTTTGGAAATAAAAAGTAAATTATAGATTTTCATATTCTTTGAACACCCAATATCAAAATTGTAAATTTTTAAATTACTCTAAAGACATGATTATACCCGAATTGATCCTAATCCATATGAATAGAAATTTTACATTTTAGGCAAGAATCTATAAATCTATTGATTTACAAACTTGTCTCAATTAGGTGTAATTAACTGAATATCCCTCAAAAACCTTTCAATGATCCAAATGTGGTTTGACATTTTTAGGTAGGCTTCCATGAATGCAATGATTAACAATATTCTCAAAAACTCTCATTTACAATGAGAATTTCATCTAGCTTTTCAACAAGCCAATAAGCAAAAAAAACATGTTTATGGAACCACTAGTTAGTTCATTATTAGTTGCTGAAATTGGGAAAAAAACCAATTGCAATTTGAAAAGGTTGAAAAAACGTAATAAAAAACTTATAATTTTTTTGTTTGGAGTACAAGAAAAGGGATAAATGCAATTCAATATGTGAATTACATGAAAATAGCTGGTAAAACTCAAAAAAATCTTTAATGCTGCATTGCAAGATTAAAAAAATTGAGAAAAATTGAGAAATTGAGAAATTGTCCTCTCGGGGGACAAAATGGATTTTGGGCAAGTTCCTATGACCTCAATCTTTGGTGAAACTTTTTGAAACTTTATCATAAGATGGAATAATTAATTAGCTTTGTGGGAATGTAGTTTTTATTTCAATAGGTGCCCGGGAGCAAAGGTTGTACCACAAAAAGTCCAGAACTGAACTTGGTGGGCAACAAATTTTTTTGCAAAAAGTCAAAATTAATTAATTAATTAATTAATTTTTTCTAAAATGGTGTATTTTTGTCTAGATGTGAAGTTTTGATTCATCGTATGTAAACTAGTAATGAGAAAAATATGGACAATCTGTATTTTGGGCAATCTAAGCATCATGTTGAAAAAGTAACTTATTGGATTCATTTCCAAATGCAATTTTCACAATTTACAAAAAAAAATTGTTGCACCAGGTTAGGTTTACTTGCTAGAACAATCTCAGCAATGGGATTATTGTGTTTCAATCCCATCTTAGAGCTATTGACCATTTAGTTTTTCTTTCAATCTTGGACCAGCCTACTTCTACTTAATAATCTTTTAAAGTATGGAAATCAAGTGTTTATTTTGTGACTTTTTTTTTGTAGACTCTCAACTCAATTCTTTAATACAAAGTTTCTTTAATTCAAATTCCATAGTGCAATTTTTTTCTATAAACAGCGGTCAAAGCCATCTTAAATTGCAGGCCGCAGTTCAAAATTTATTTATTTTCCAACTTTGAATGCTCATATCTTCCAATCTATATGGTCAAACTTGATGAAAGTTTTATCACATGATCTCACACAAGTTATGTACAAGCTCCTACGGTAAGATTCTTAAGAAAATGTTTTTATTTTATTTTTTCCTTGGGTGAAAGTAGCAGAAATGACAATTTTGAGTGGTTTTTGATAGAGTAATGGCCATGGTATTCTAGGGGTTAACCAACTCACTTGTTCAGTTTTCCCATCTATGTAAGGTAAAACATCCCATTGCAATGACCCATAGTGAACACCTAACGACCTCATTATAAATGTCTAACCTAACATCCATGGAGTGATTAGTGACCTCATTAAAAGCAGCCTACTTTAAAAGTAAATCATTATAGGAAATGACTTTTCAAGGGCTTCCACATTAGAAATTATTGTGACCACTAGTTAGGTGATTAAGATGAGCATATGAAATACAACTTTTGTTGGTTATCACGTAGCCTACCAAACTCTTTGGGGCACATCACTTCAAAAATTCATAACTAACTCATACTTTGTCTGAAAAATATAATTTTAATTGTTCTCACTATTTATGGCACTTGTGTTTAAGTGAAAAAAAATTTGAAAAATTTCAGCAATGGCAATAGGGCAAACTCCAAATTCTGACCACAATGGGCTGTTTTACCTTTATTGAAAGATTAATTTTGTTGACTGCTTGTGTTGTTCAGGCCCACCCTAAACTTCCTCCAGTTCTTTTCCGTCCACGTGGCATGCCAGTCCCTCTGATATTTTTCACTCCAACTCCACTGATATCAATACACCCAAACCTCTTTAATGTCACAGGGGAGGTTTCTATGTGATTGGGTGTATGATACTGTGATAATCAATAATGCTGCACACATGTAATAATAACATGAAAAAAATATTTGTGGTTACAAAAATATTTGTGGTTAATATAGAACCACCCATTCCCAATCGGGGTCCAATAACCAACCTATAGATTAATGTATTTCCAACCAAGGCCATAATTTTTTTTTTTTTTTTTTTCAAAGTTGGGACTAAAAGTTCGTGACACATGTCAACCTAGTGTGCAAGAAAGTAGGAAGTATTGAGTGGAAAAGTATTGTTTTGATTGATGGGAATTGGAAGAGTCTAGAGATTAGCAATGGGTGCGGCGTACTTTTTGCCTTTGAAAATTCATAGTATTTTCAATTCATGCGATAAAATTACCAAAGTTTTTGCAATCCCCATCATTTTTATCAAGACACCTTTGAAAATATTTACCTTGGATTGCATTGCTCTAGATTTGTCCAAATTCCTTATCCGCACGGTTATGGGTGGTTCTACCTTAGTGTACTTAGGGGCCTTAAGCCCGTACGTTTCAACAAAATTGTTCAACTCCCTATTATCACATCTGTATGTAAAAAGGCAAAAGTACATAGAAAGTGAGTTTTACAGTAAGCTCCGTATTCATGTTTTAGTGAGTACGTGTCTACGTGATAGTGAAGCAGGTGATATTAAAGAGGTAAGTATGTTCGCGAAAGGAAACTATACGACCTGTCTATACAATACGTATCCCATACGTATTCGTCTTCCGCTGTAGGGCGGTTGTTCCATTTCCTCTTCCACACTTCCTCTTCCTCTTTTCTTGTGCACCTTTGGTCTCAACAATCAGCTTCGTTTGCGTGTCAATTTTTGTCAGAATCTTTTTTCCATCTCTTAGTTCCCCCAACATCACTATCACCCGAAAGAAAGGTATTTCACTTCTTCACGCCACCTCTCTCCTCTTGACAATTTCTAATTGCGTGTCGCACCTCTTGTTTCGATCCATTCCGTTTGCCTCTAACTTGCTYGCCATTCTGCACCCTTCTTCAGGAGCTTTGAAGAATTTCAACAACGTTCGCGCTCTCTTACTCAAAACCGAAAGTTCGATCGAGAGCTTGATTTGATTTGATTCGGAATCATGYTGTCTCATGTCGCGAAGGGAATTGTTGCCCGGGCGGCCAATTCGGCTCCGCGGGGCGCACTTGTGTTTGGACAGAGGGCGTACCATGAGAAGGTAATCAGTTGTTCATTCTTAGTTTCCGATCCTTCAAGGGTTTGAAATAAGGAATGATTCGCTCTTTGTAGAGGATTGTGTGTGTAGAGGACAATCTCTAATGAATTGGTGCGAAGTTTTAGTGAAATTGACCTGAATTGGCATTTAGATGAAATTTTAGAGGAACGATCGCGGGTTTGTTGACATGAAGRAGGGTGGTAATTTGAATTGCAGGTTGTAGATCACTATGACCACCCCCGCAATGTAGGTTCGTTCGATAAGAACGATCCGACGGTGGGCACGGGCTTGGTTGGGGCTCCTGCATGTGGCGATGTCATGAAGCTGCAGATTAAGGTGGACGAGCAGACGGGGGATATTGTCGATGCKTGCTTTAAGACCTTCGGGTGTGGATCGGCCATAGCTTCGTCGTCTGTGGGTATGTGGACTATGTATGAATTACCCTCATTTTTGGTGCGGTGAAKGCGGTTTGTTATTCTTCGTTTGGAGAGTGMTGTATTTAATAGTACTTTGATATTTGGGATGGACGTTTTGTGTTAATTTGCAGCTTCTGARTGGATCAAGGGGAAGCCTATGGATGTAGCAACGAGCATTAAGAACAGGTCAGCAAGCTCTCCTCTTTGTGATTGGTTTATGTCTGTTGAGCTTAACATTTTTTTGGCTATTGAAGCACTCCGGCTTTTCTATTTACAGGTGATGAGACACAATCAACCCTCTATATTGACACACATTGAAATTAATTGCGCATTCTCTGTATATGACATGTTTTGTACACATGTTTGTTTTCTCTGATTGGAAACTTCAACGTTTCAAGTTGTGAACACATGTAAGTGCATTTAGAAGCTCATTTGTCCCGTTGAGAYAGTGTCATTAGAGAGAGTTGAGTGAAGAACTATTTCTGCTTTCTTCTATATGCAATCATGTGCAGGCACCAATGCTTTCTTTATATTCTGATTAAACATCTTTCAACCTTCCTCTTCTTATATTTTGGTATAAAAAATTTGAGAATGGGCGTCATGGACACGCAAGTTGCGCATCATGACCGATTCCAAGGTGTCATAGGGTCTCCCTAAAGAATGTTATGAGTATTTGCTCAGCAAGGAAACTATGGCAATTGTATTTCCTTTCGTTAATCACTGGAGCAGTTTAGACTCCCCATTTTGAGCCTAGTGCTACGCTGCATTATACTGCAAGAGAACAGCAATTTCAAGTACAAATTTTGAAAGTCCAGTGCATCAGAGTGCATCGGTTTGTGAATTCGTTATCCAGCTTGGGGATTGGGGACGAGGCCGAGTTTATTCCTGAATTGTGGTGTGGATACTTTCTGCAGTGAAATCGCCAAGCATTTGTCTCTGCCACCTGTGAAGCTCCATTGCAGTATGCTTGCAGAGGATGCTATCAAAGCGGCAGTGAAAGACTACAAGTCCAAGAAATTGAAAGCAGGATCTGAAGCTCCTCACAGCGAGGCCATTGCTGCCAATATGTAAAAAGCAATGTCTGAAGTACGATGCGAGTTGATTATAGTATCACAGCTAGTCTGTAGCCCACCTTTCGAAGCTTTGGAGGACAGAGTCCTGAAACAGATATGATGTTAATTACGAGCATATGGAGCATTACGATCGAAGTTTGAAGTTCAAGGAAACGCTGAAAACTGTCCGGCCAAATTTGTGGCGTCATGAAACAGGTGTTGCATTCTTGAATTTCCTTACAAACCACAAGTACATTTGGGTCACCTCGTTGACAGGAACTTGTTACAGTATACAGCAGCAGTTTCAGAAACAGCTTGCAAATGCTGCTTAATGGTTTGATGTCTCTAGGTTGCATGGACTGGGGATGCATCCATGATCACGGTTTGATATATATCAATGGGTTTTAGATGGGGATGTTATCCTGTGCTGATACAGCAAAAACCAACGGGTTTTTCTTTGTGTGTTTGAATTGGACAGCTTGAAGGTCATGGAGTTTAACTCTGTTGAAATCTGAGATCTATTTGTCACTTGCTCCTGAATTTTCACAAGTTCATAGAAATAAGTAACCAGCTTCTCAACCTTGTCGCTTGATTTCGCTTGAAGTGATCTCCATTTGGCTGTGGGACATAATCACTTATGGGAAGTAAGAGTTCCGAAAAATGTGCTAAAAAATCTCTAATTTTGACAATTGTGGGAAAAAAATGTAATTTTGACATTTAGAAATCCGCTAGGCAACGTTTGAGTTTCTTGTCTTTTCAAGACTGAAGCGGAGGAGGCTTTGTGTTGATGCAAGCTACTGTGAGGAAGTTTGAGTTGGATTATTACTTGAGAACAGACACTTAAAGAATCTAAAAATGAAAGAGCCGGTGTTACAAGAGTAGAGCTTCTTGTAGCATAACTGCKTGTATAACCATATTAGTCCATATTAGTCTCCCAATTTTGCAAAATTTATTAGTCCATGTTACAATTAACGACTTAACACCCCCCTTCTTTGTGAAAATTGAGAGTCCTTGATCTTGTAAACAAGAATCCCCCTCCAATGCCGTTCATCATGGAAAATTAATAAAACGACATGGATTCTTGAGAGCCGTTGATCTTGTAAACAAGAATCCCCTCTCCAACTCCGTTGATCATGAAAAACAAATAATACAATATGGATATTGTGGGATATGGATATTCTGAAATATACATGAATAGAATACAAATAGAGATACAAGATACAAATACATACATGGAATATGTATGTGTCCGTGCAAAATATGGACACAAAATACACAAATATATCCTATATTGATTGGTGGCGATGCTCTAACTAAGATCTGCAAGAGAAACTATGGACACGAAATACACAAATATATCCTATATCGATTGGTGGCGATGCTCTAACTAAGATCTGCAAGAGAAACTGGCGCTTTGATGAACCCTGCTTTTACCTGTCGCTTGCTTCAAGTATCCAACGAATGTTATTTGTGCAATCACTCTCATCGGGAACTAATACCCCATTACATTAGTACTAATGTTGCTTCAAGTATCCAATCCGGAAACAGTTGAAAGAAGTACTCCGTACAAGTTACAGTAGTAACCATTTGAATAGGCTCTCTGCCCGACATGATCCTCTGCATGCATCTCAAACGATTCGCCGCAGCTATGGCGATGGACTGTGACGCTGCCGGCGGCGGCTCGCGGCTCTGCGAAGGCAGGTAACATCGTGGGTTGCTTGGTTTCAGCGAAAGTAAGCGACGTTTGTGACGTTTGTCTCCGCAGTTTGGTGAATTTGGGTTTACTGTTGCATTGCCCCTGTTCTTGATTAGGGATTAGGATTTCGTCTAATTTTTTGATAGGGATGCTTTTGGTTGGTTTTGGTTGGTTTTGGTTGTGTATTTTCGTCAATGGTGTACTGGGGATTGCAACATTCTCTCAATCCGTTTAAATTTCTGTATATTCTTGATGCGTTAGTAAATTGGTAATGCTGTAGTGCTATTAGTTTAGCTGGATTCTTCTCATTGCTCTTGCAGCTTTTTTAAGCTTCGCATTGTCTACAATGTAGACGACTGCTTCCTTCGTTCGAAGATAGAAGATTTGGGAACGTTTTCTGTTAGCGCTACTACGGGACGGGACGTTTGGGAAATTTTGCAAATGAGAAGTGAACGCAGTAGATTACTTAGGGTCCGGAGTGCGTGGCCGCATCTGTGGAGCTATAGGATTTTATACGTTGCCAACGAGGAATTTCTTGAGTTGATTGGTGAACAGGGCTTGCGAGGAAGCAGGAGCATTAACAAATGACTCTTCAAATGTCAGAATCCCAGTTCTTGGACTTCAGGAGGTTAGACTGTCTCCACTATGAAGGTGTATCCATTTCACATTCTTGTATCGTGGGCATAGGTTGAACATTTGAGGTTTTATGAATTTCAGTTTTACATAGGCAATGCTTACTTGGAAGAGAGACTTGTCGAGGCATCTGCAATGGGGATGTATTGGGAAGGAGTGTTTGTCTGTTAGGGTGGCAAAGTAGAGTAGAATTGTAAACTGTTTTGGTATTTACGGACGGCTGATGGTTGTGGCAGATTATTCGTAGACTGCAATGTGAAGCTAGTGCGTCGAGATATAMACTMTTGCGATCAATGTACTCAAGTGTTGTCGGTGCCATTACAACAGATGTTGCAGCCATGGTGGTACCACTGGATGATCATATGGTGCATAGAGGCCACTCTGTTTTTGACACCACAAGCTTCGTRAACGGGTACTCACCTGAAWTCTACATTATGATGTAGTCGTGCACTTCAGCATGCTGATCGTTCTGATGTGGAGTTGAAAGCTTAATTTATAGACTTGAAAACAGGTTTTGATGATTGTGCAAGTGCTGTACTGTTTAATGCAGGAATCTCTACGAGCTTGATACTCATCTGAACCGCTTTCTTGATTCAGCAGCRAAAGCAAAGATTACACCGCCCTTTAATCGAGMAACCATACGAGAAATTCTTATCCAAACTGTWGCAGCTGGTCGCTGCAAAGATGGGACTCTGCGTTTCTGGTTGTCCGCCGGGCGAGGGGATTTCGAGTTGTCTACTAGGAACTGCAAAGAGGCGTCACTGTTCGCATGCCTAATGGAGAGAAACCCTATCAATTTCGATGGCAATGAGCCAGTTGTTGAAATCACGGTAAGGGACTTCTTTCATTCAGTAGAACCCACATGAATAGGAATATACCTATGACTTAGGCCGCAGTTTCTTAGCTTGAATTGAGCCTCTTAATTATTGGGTTTCAGACACTCACAGGACTTTTAGAGCAATTCACGCACTTCTGAAATTTGGTACTTCAACCCTAGTATATTTGGTTTGCCTCAAGGTCTTTAACTGGTGCAGTTGATGCTCAACCTCTAGCATTGATGCTACTGAAATTTTATACTTAACCCGTAAGTGTTCAAACTGAAAATATGAAGTCCACTTTGGAAGCTAAAATAGTTGAAGATTGCAACTTCCAAAAACATATTCTCCTGCTAAAAAATGTGGGTAAGATTTCTTCTTTCTATTGGTACGTTTTGTTACGTTCCTTCAGGTTCCCTAAATGTTTTAATTGAACTCCTGAAGGCATTGCCATGTGGGCACTTTGGGGTCATATGCTTGTGGTTAAAGTCAATATTAGCTTCGCGTCAAGTCCATCAACTGGTGCAATTTGAGGCAAGTCAACTGTTTTTTCTGGCATATGCAGGCGGTCACTTCCACTGTGCCCATCAAACCCAAAGTTTTTGCCACAATTAAATCCACAAACTACCTGCCGAATGCATTAGCCTTGAGGGAGGCAGAAGAGCAAGGTGCACAAGCCGGCATTTGGTTAGATGAGGATAGCAATGTGGCTGAGGGGAATAACCTGAACGTTGGTTTAAGTAAGAGCATATCCAGACACCATGGTAACGGAATGTAGACTTCAAGACCTAGTCCGAGAGTAGTGGCTTTAAACTCTTGGGACTCTAGTATTTCAGAGGTAAACAGAATACTACTACTATAGTAGTATTCAATTATGACTTCGCTTAATGTGATCCTTGCCACAAGTGTGGTCTTCTCATTGGGTGCAAACTCCTTGCTTCTATAGCAACACGACAGAATGCCTGAAATTATGAGAGAATATGAAGTTCTGGAAATAAGTCACCTTCAGCTTACTAGGGCTTGCCTAACTCTACCTGGAGTTCTCAAATTCAATCATTAATACCTCCTACTCTCGTTACCTCAACTAAGGATTACCTGCATACCAGAAGTTGCGGTTTACTTTGAAAGGGAGGGAGTTGCTGCGGGCTTCAGCAGAGACATAACAGACTCAACACTCTGCATGGCTGTTTTCAGTTCTTCCATGGACGCTGCATAAGAAATCCGAATGCATCCACCATTGCCAAAAGCGTCTCCTGGTACTAGCGCGACCTGCAATGTGACAATGAGCCATAGAACTTAGAAAGGATAGGCAGTCGGAAACCTGTACCCTCGAGCAAATGTCGGTCTTCCGAAAAGGCTTTGCATACATTGTCTCACTAATATCAACAGATTCTTTGTCTCAACTACAGTGAGGCATTAGCCTTCAACATACTGGTGTGAAGAGGGATGCTTCATAGAACTCGCAGAGAAGTTCCAGAATGTATACCTTAGCTTTCTCTAGAAAGAAGCGACACAAAGTTTCAGCATCAGAAATGGTTCCAAATCCTTCGGCGTAACTTCCAAAGTACGCACTGAAGTCTGGAAATAAGTAGAAAGCTCCCTACAATGGAGAGGAAAGGTTACGAGAAGTCGGTTAGAATCAAAATCAGGGAGTTGAGGAACTTAGATTTCTGAAACTCAAAAAGGAGCCACTTGACAATGCTTCTTAATTAAATTGTCATTTACACCCTTCTTTTAGGATGTCTTCATTATGACACGTGTCTCCAATACATAGCGACAAAAGTAAACGATATTTCAACTCTCACTGTTGCTGTAAAAAKCCAGTATGCACAAATTTACAKGGAAACTTTCGTGTGGCCATTAATCTTGATGCAAAATTGTTCAACTGGTTTGGTACCTGGGGGCATGGAAGGATGACACCGTCAAGAGCTTGTAGACGTTGCACCAGAAAGTCCCTTCGTTCCCTGAAAGCCTTCACCATTGTTGCTACRTCCTCACCTCCTGCCTTTCCCAGAGCCAAAGCTGCTACTCCAGCTTTTTGTGAAATACTACTTGCACCAGAAGTTGACTGCAGACGAATTCGTAGGAGATTAAAGCTAATATACCGGTATTTTGGTTCTTTACAAGCAGATTAAACATCACAATGATGACCTTTATGCTCCTTTGGTTCGGCAATGAATGCTGAATTAGAGAGCAAGAACTACGAAAAAGGACACCACAACCTGTTGCTTCGAAGATAATCACAATTTCAAACACTCCTGATAAACTGGTGCCACAAGAACCAGATGCACGACAAACTCGCAGATGATCAATAGAAGCTCAGAAAACGGAGATCAGGTAGTTACCTGGCTTTGAATTCTATTGCAGGCAACCAAGAAATGTTTCGGAGCTGCTAAATAGCCCAACCGCCACCCTGTCATAGCAAAAGCCTGAAACAAAAAACTTCCTTAGCAGAATTCTTACAACCCCAAAGCTATTACCCTTAATTTAAAAATACTGTCCAAGAGTATTTCATTTAAGTGCAGTTCCTTATAGATTCCTCAATCCCTACGCCTTGACTCCAGTCGCAGGTAAGTTTACCTTGGAAAATCCATTCACTGTAAGGGTGCGTTCCCACATTCCTGGTAGTGCTGCAAAGCTGTGATGTTTTGCWGGAGAGTAGATGATGTGTTCGTAAATTTCATCAGCGATCACCTGCAATGATATCTCTGAACTTCAGCAAGGCTTGCACGAAGTCTTCAAAGGCTTCTCACAGAGCCCTATTTTCTTAAAGAATTATACGAATGTAAATCAGCAAGGAATCTTGTATTCTCTGAAATCATTCCTAAATACAACATACAAACCATCAGTTCTTCTGGCTCATCGAWTWAACTTATAAATTAATGACAAAAAGRCCRGCAGTAGGGTGCGGTGGAAAYATCAACGCCATACCAGCAAACGTGGGTGCTTAGCAACAACAGCAGCAATGGCCTCCAGCTCTTCAAGAGTGTAAACAGAGCCAGTCGGATTTGACGGGGAACATAAGATCAAGACCCTAGATTTCTCGGTCARTACGGCAGAAAGTGCCTCTGGCTTCACTATGAAATTATCAGACACTGAAGTTGAAAGAATGACAGGAGTCGCATCTGCCAATCGCGCCATTTCAGGGTAGCTCACCCAGAAAGGAGCTGGCACAATGACCTGCAGTTCAAAGGATGCCAGAGCTCCAGTGTCTGAGTTCTCAAAGGCGATCATGTTGTCCGCAAGTCAACTACATCAAAGAAAAAAAACCGAATTGGTTTCTGAAAAAGTTGCTCACAAAGGTCATCAGCAAGGATAGTACCTCATCACCCGGWGAACACACCGCAAGTACAGCTTGCATGATACTTTGCTTSGCTCCATTGCTCACCAGAATCTCCTCAGGCTTGTAGGACAATCCGTTCTCCTCTGAATATTGTAAAAATTATCAGTGAAAAAACCTCCGAGCAGACATAAGATGATTTTTCTTCTAATTTACGGRAAAAACGCACTAGATTAAAAGGCAGGATGAATGTATGCGTCSTGAATAGMAAACAATAGGAATCAACCGTGACCAGAGCGCACACCTTGTAATTTGTGGCAAATAGCTTTCCGAAGCTCCAGTGTGCCSGCATTCGGAGTATACCTGGTGAAGCCCTCTTGGATTGCTCTAGTTCCCGCCTGGATCACGAGTCACAAACTGAATCGGACTCGCATAACAACGCCGATTTACCACAGAAGGATCATTCACCAAAATACCACTAGACCATCCCCCAAATGTGCAAGAGCACCCTCAATTGAGACTGCTACTTACCTCTACTATTGACTTTGGGGTGTCAAAGTCTGGCTCCCCAGCTGCGAGTCTGATCACAGGGACACCAGACTCCACCAAAGCGGTGGCTGCATCTGCAATAGCCATGGTCTTGGATGGCTTCAAGGCTGCTACCCTGGGGCTTATAGTAGTGTCGATTGGAGGTGAAGCCCCATTAGCACCGTTACTACTGGCATACACTGTCATGACTGCAGATTGCTTCACACCACTCTGCTCCCTGCACTTTCATAAGGTGCATTAGTCAGCATTAGGTGCTTAGGGATACAGTGSAAACCTAGTCCAAAGTGGCCAACTGAACTTCCACTGAGCCAGTACATACATTACAGGAAGATAGAAAAAACACCTCTTCTCCTCGATTTATATGAAACTCAAACGAAAGGAGACTAGAAGACTAGAAGGATATAACAACATATTCGTGAAAACCGTGTACTTGTGTTTCACGGGCAATCAAAAATCATTGTGTAYAATTTGTTTTTAGATGTACAAATACAAAGTGATCCCTAGTATTTGTAAATTATGTAGCAAAAGCACCCAAAAAAACCCGATTACCCTGGATCCGTTATGACTCTAAAAAACCGCCACATCTCAAATATCAAGTGCAGCATTTTCACATGCCATATGACATTATCATGAACATGGTGTTATATTCTCATGCATCACTGTAAGTCACAAAGACAACCAGGTCCAAAATCAATTGAGCTCAGAGTCAGACCCGGTAGAGAGAGTAAACGCGCTGCTATGCCACTGCTCGGAATGGTTCCCCGTGAACCAAGCCTGGGAGAGAGCCCCCTGTGAAACCCTAGCCTTTGAGAGAGGACAGGAGGACGCTAATGCTGTCCCCTTCATGAGCTGCGACTGCAATGTCGTCATGTCCACTCAAATGATGGATCCTGTGTACACATCACAGGAAACTGAAATTCACTACACGATCCTCGATGCTAGCAAAAGTTGACTCTCTGTTCCATCTCCATGGCCATACCCCCACGATCCCCCCAAAAGGAAAGTGCAAATCTTAAGCTGACATCTTTGTGTAATTCTCGCCGTCAGTATAAAAACGTTCTATTCCAGAATAATTCCATATTCGAGAAACAAGCGACGAAATCCCCTCCGCAATCCATACTAAGTTAACACCAGATCAAGAAACCAAACTTCACAGTCAGAGCCAACAGAAATCGTGAATTTTTGTAGCCTTAGGTGTTGACATGTTCAAAGAAAGTGACCTTGTATTTGTAGAAATTGACACAAATTATTTAGGAACGTAAAGCAAATATTCCTTTATAAAAAAACATCATTTCCCACATTATTGAAAAACATTGATATTTTGAAAGTTATTGTAAATAACTATTAGACTTGACATGGTACATTTACAATATGTCTTGACATGGTACTTAATGTAGTCTCCAAATTGTTCATGATTGTTGTTCACAATTCAATATGACAAATCTTACAATGTGTAAAAAAGAAATTAATAGAAGAACCCACAAACATTCAAGATGAATGAAGAATACTAGACTTTATGAGATAAAACATGTTTGTCTTCATCTATTGTTTGTAATTTGATCACTTGATCCTTGTGGGATTATGCATGTTGTCACAACCCATTGTCTTGTTCTCATCTAGATTGTTGGTTACATTTTCATCTTTACAAATTTCATTCAAATTTTGGGAGGAGTATTGACTTTAAAATTCAATCTTGGCAAATTAAAAAGACACAATATTTTTCTTATAGACCGGTATGTTTGGCAAATGTTGCAACGTTTGTAGCAGTAGAATTTAGTTCATTACTGTGGGCCAAACTAATTGCCTCCAACTGAACGCTTGATGAAAAGGTTAAAGTCCAGGAATTCAACCCTTTAATTAGAATACGAGAAGAGGCACATGTTTCCTGGTCAACCTTGTCAACCGAGTCTGCAGCTCTGACTCTTGCCCTGACCGGTGGACGCACAGCACTTCGGCGTCGCCCGACCGTCGGTCTTCCCCGGAAAGCATATCAAGCTCTGCAGTGACTTCGCCCTCATCGTCTTCCAAACCTGCTCACTCACGCTATTCTTACTGCAATTGCGCACATTTGCGTCACTTGAATCAAGACTCTGTTCCCTTTACTTCCCGTATTGTCTTCCAAGGTGCRATTTCTTGCAAGTTTTCGAAGCATTTTGGACTTGATTTCATGATTTRCGAGCTTTTGAGTCGAGAATGGCAAGATTTGACGCAAATTGGTGGCTATGGCGATTATATCGTCCCTTCTTCGGAGATTCTTGTTTKTTTKTTTTTCAGTACTGTTGGTTTTTAGTAGTGTTAGAGTAATGTTTTGTTGTTCACGTTTTACTTTCGATTTCCTTGCTTGATGAGAAGTATTTTGCCTGGTCAAATATTGACTTGTGCTCTCGGCTTCTTGAAAGACTCGGTGTTGATGATTTGATTCGTGTTTGGATATTCGTTTACTGACGTCTTTCTCGTCGTTACTTAATTTAGCTTCGTGTCTTGAATGATCCTCTGTTCGTAACTAGTGCGAATTGAGTGCAGTTCCGGTCTTGTGAGCGTTCTTGCTGGTGAGATTTAGAACAGGAGATTTCTTGGCTTATCCTTGAGATTTTGATTAATGGTTWTTAATATATTTTTTGGTAATTGAGAACAGTTTTTGAGGTCGGTCATGGAGAAGCGCATTATTATTATGATTAGTATTTCTGTTAGTTACTGTGTTTGCGAGTTAGGGCTTGTTGATTCACGTGTGGATAAGCGATCTTTGTGTCCCAGGGGTCTTAGTGTTAATTTCCCCGGTGTTGTTGCAGCTTGCAGGAATTCTCTAGTTCGAAACCATGGCAAGGAAAAAGATCAGAGAGTACAACTCGAAAAGGATTTTCAAGGAGCACTTGAAGAGGCTCGCGGGTATTGATGTAGACATCAAGGCTGCGCAGGTACAGTCKAACTTCTGAATTGATCACTTTCTTAATTAGTCCTTTATATGAACAAATTARGTAAGGAGCACATTTTAGGTGCTAGTTTTTTCTTCAATCTTTTCATGAATCTTTTATTGGTTATTTTTCGTCGTAGTCATGTCCTAGATGTAAGATCTTTTCTTATGCTCATTGTAAGGAATCCTATTGTTTTGTTTCGAGATTCCAGGTTACAAAATCGACAGACTTCAACGAATTGGCAAACAATGAGACATGGCTCAACTCCACTCGCCTGGTTGTGAAGCCTGACATGCTGTTCGGCAAGCGCGGTAAAAGTGGGCTGGTGAGAAATACCTGAGCATTGCAGATTTGTTTAGCAAATTCAAGTATCCTGTTCCTGAAATTTGGTCATTCCCTGTCTGTTGCGGATGTTTTTTGACGTTTTAGCTCAATGTGGGTGCAGGTAGCGCTCAATCTTGACTTGGCAGGCGTGGAATCCTTTGTGAAGGAGCGATTAGGCAAAGAGGTAGGATTTTCCCTTTTCACCTTCCTTGATACTAGAACTTGCATACAAAATGTCATATCTGATATTGAACTCAACTTTGGTTCGTGTGTTTCATGATCAGGTGGAGATGAGCGGAACCAGAGGCCCGATCACAACGTTCATTGTAGAGCCCTTTGTTCCTCACAGCGACGAGTACTATCTATCTATTGTTTCAGACCGTCTTGGAGCAAGTATCAGCTTCTCCGAGTGTGGAGGCATAGACATTGAAGAGAACTGGGACAAGGTATGAAAAGGCCTGTGACTACCCTATCTCAATATTCCTTCCTAGGGTTCGGTTCTTGCTGGGAAGTAAATTAGTGTTGCTTCTAAGCTTTAGGGTTTTCTTGTTGTTCTTGTTTTGAGATTTACGTTTAAGGGACAAGATTGGCTACATGTTGATGACTGATGTTGGCGTACTGCATATTCTGGATCGAGCTTAGGTCAAGAATGTCTTTATACCGACTGAAAAGACTTTGTCGCCTGAGCTATGCGCGCCATTGATTGCCTCACTTCGATTGGAGGTATTTGGTTCATCTTTCTTCCTCAGGAAAGAATGTACTTTAACGTTGAATGCCGGATTAYCTCTTCTACTCATTTTGACCAGAATGGGTTCGTTTGCTATTGTGAACAATGATCGAGCATTCGCAAAACCACCGTGGTTGAGATTTTGGTCGGATTTTTCAGGTTCGGCAGACAATCGAAGCTTTTCTGATGGGGTCTTTCGCTGTCTTTGAAGGTACCAATCGCTGAGCCGCTTGTTGAAGATGTTCATGTTTAGTTCAGTTAGACATTAATCTTCCTATCTTCTGTTCAAAGTGATGCTCACTTGCTCCTGACTTTACAGACTTGGACTTCACTCTGCTGGAGATGAACCCGTTCACACTCATCAACAACGTCCCTTGCCCATTGGACATGCGTGGCGAGCTTGATGACACTGCTCTTTTCAAGAACTTTCAGAAGTACGTGTTGTTTTCTGAAGCAGGTATCATATGTGTGGGTGCTTTTGAGCGACTTGGATTACAAGTGCATGATTAACAATTGGGGTTGTGTTGTGCAGGTGGGGCGATGTGGAGTTCCCACTGCCGTTTGGAAGAACTATGACTCCTGCCGAGGAGAGTATTCACAGGATGGACGAAAAGGTATTACTAAGAATGCTCTTGCTTAATACGAGGCAGTACACAGTAATGCAATTCAAAGCTTGCGATGTGAAATTTTCATCCTGGAGGTCTAAATGATCCTGATGTGACTGCAGACTGGGGCTTCTCTGAAGCTGACGATATTGAATCCCAAGGGCCGTATTTGGACTATGGTCGCTGGAGGTGGCGCTAGCGTCATCTATGCTGATACAGTAAGTATCRTATTCTCGTAACCCACGTGCTGAGTCAATATAGATATCCCAAGTTCCTTGCCAAGTTATTATTGAGGGAACAATGATCTTAATTGCTAAGTTATATCTCGTCCCATATTCCTGAAAACCAATGGAAAATCGCTCTCATAAAACAATGCACGAATATCCACTGAGTTATAGAATCTGGGGATCTAGTTGTGAGTTGGAGATCCCTGAAGATGTGCTTGTCCGCTGTAGTAAATTTTGGTCATTATTTTCCTCATTTCAGGTTGGGGATCTGGGTTATGCACAAGAACTTGGCAATTATGCTGAATATAGCGGAGCTCCGAATGAGGAGGAGACCTTGCAGTATGCACGTGCTTTGATTGACGTAAGTTTTTCCTCCTGTCAGTTATGGGCCGTACTGACAATTCCTTCAGTTCATTCTCCTTCTAGAGAATGGTGGGCCTCTAATTCTCTTCTGATCTCGCTCGTGACTTCACAATTATCCAGCTGTTCAGTTCCTCCATTTGCACTTTGTCTAGTACTGTTTAATTCTTCTATTGCATGGAACCTTTATATGACYACTTTACAATGCTATTTTCAGTAGTTCATACAGTTAAAGATTCTAAACTCTTTAAAAAGTACTGGAGGGAGAATCAATGTAGATTCTGACACAGTTCTTGTTCGTGTCAGTGTGCAACCGCAAACCCTGATGGCCGCAAGAGAGCATTGGTAGTTGGAGGAGGCATTGCTAATTTCACTGATGTGGCAGCCACTTTCAATGGTATCATTCGTGCCATGCGTGAGAAGGTGAGGCCCCCCTAAAGATTTGACACGCATTTGTTTTGTGTCTAGGTTTTAACCAAAGCTCCCTTGACGTTCTGTTGTTCGTCGACTTATCATTTGTTGTCTGTTGCAGCAATCCGATCTCAAAGCAGCAAGGGTGAACATTTATGTGCGACGAGGAGGCCCAAACTACTTGAAGGGGCTGGCAAACATGCGCGCTCTAAGTGCAGAAACCGGAGTTTCAATTGAGGTAATTAGTGAATTCACTCCCAATGCATCTTGCTGACAAGAATGATGTTATTCGCAAATGTTTAATTGTTTTCCMAAGCAAGGTATTTGCCAATGATATTCTTAGCATCATCCTCCATTCTGCTTTATTTCTCATACTTGGTAGTACAACCGAGAATGTTTTTTGAAAGGTCAGTTATTGTATTAGATATGCGCTTTGTACATAGAGGAAGATTAGGTTTGCAATTGAGGTATGCTGGCATTATTGCGATATGCCTGCAGAGATTCTTCTCTCGTGTTTCAAGTCCTGTCCAGAAGCCTAATTATGATCGGGCTGATGAGATGTATCAGGTATATGGTCCGGAGGCAAGTATGACCGGTATTTGCAAGCAAGCTATCGATTACATCAGCGCAACGGATTGAAACTGTTTTACTTAGCCGATAGTAGACTAGAGTTGACTTTTACAATTCTTGTACTAGATGTTTATAGTTCAGGGAGACATAGTAATTTTTTTCCCACTGGTCTTTTGAAGTAATAAGGGTCTATCAAATATCTTTCTCAAGTTGACCAATGAGTATCACCATTCATATCGACAAAAAYCMACTCTCAGGTTAAACATTCTCGGGTTAAACATTTAACAGCAAATGTTTAACCGAGTATAGTGTCGATCACYTAGTACTTGTTTGATTTAATTATCGACGGATGATGTTGAGTATCATCTACTATTTTCCATGGTTTCAAAGTGTTGAACGGAGAAAGTTGAACATGTAAATGTGGCGGACGATTGTCCAAGGTTTGTAACATGACTGCCAAATTGGAGTTAGTATTTGGATCATTACCAATGCAAGAGCTATACGACTATTCCGTACAAGTCTCAAAACTTTTGTATGTTTTGTACTGCACAATTTGAAAAAAAGTCCACATCAAAAATTGTTATTTTTGGTTAAATAAGTAGATTTCAAAATTGGCCAACTCGTAGACATTTTGAATTGTGTTCTGACTGCTTTGGAAACTACCCTAGAATTTTATCAATCCTTCTTTCTTCAAGGCAAAACTAAGTCAAAACCTTTTGGAATGTTGGTATTCATTGTTCAAATGAAGAGCCTTCTTCATTGACTTGAGAGGTAGAACAATCCGAATATTAAAAAAGAATACTCAAATATAGTAAAGCAAAGAAAATATTTTCTTAAATTGGATAGTGTTTGTAGATTTGTTGATGAAATTTATGATTTGGTGTTGCATTTAACCCTTTGGTGTATATATATTCTATACTATAATTTAGTGGTATTTCTTTATAATTGGTATGTTTTATTTTCTCATACTTGTACTACTATTTCTGTAAATAAAATTATTCAAATAGATTATTACATAATGAGAACAAAAAGGGAGGATTTGACAACTAATTGTAAAAGGTAAACTTTCACCAACAAAAATTATTTTAAACTACAACTTCAATTTACAAGGATAACAAGTAGAAACTCATCAATTTTATTGTGAGAYTTAAAAAAGAAAATAGGAAAAAAAATAAAGTTAGAAATATACTAAAACTTGTTGCATCCCMAAAGCCATTTCTTCTACATTTTAAGAAACTACCAATGGAAATTGTGTATAATTTGGTCAAGCATTGTATTTTCAAATTAACCCGAACGTCTTTGGGTTGAATAAAGATCTTCATTTATTTATGCATTTATTTCTCAAAATTTGATGACTTCATTTATATTTTAAATGGAAATGAAAAAATCTTAGTTAATAAAAGACTACTTTTATTTGATATAGTGCAACTTGGTTCAAAGATGCCAATTAAAAAAGATACACACTGAACATAACTTTAATCTTGGATAGTTGGATCTTAGTCATCCGTGCTCAATCATTCAAAAGCAACAAGATCAAAATGTCCTTACACTACTTCTAAAGGCTACTCAAAAATTATTGTGCTTATTTGACTCATTGGGCCCATGAGGTCTGCAATTCAATTCATACTCATATCTATAGCCTAAGTACAATCATTTGGTTTGATGAAAGAAATAAAAAYGCTTGCCACTAATAAAGGTTTCACCCTTGGAGTAAATGCTAAGGCTCGGTCAATTTGTCACTTTTTGATGCAACTAATGTTGTATGTACCAAAAAGAAATAAAAATAAAACATTAATGCAACTGACATTGTGGAAAAAAATCATGCCTCGCTTCATCCAATGAGAGATTGTCATTTGCAGGGCTTTTTTTTCATTTTTTACGAAGTGCCATAGTGGCAATATTAAATGTTATAGTGGTGCTCAAAATTACAACATTCATCCACATATTGGATGTATAGTATGGTTTTCATCCACAATTTGGCGATTTCATCTACGTTTTTTATAAAATCCGAAGTTGTTTGGCGATTTCATCCAAGTTTTTTGTCATTATTTTTGGCGGATTCTAGCCAAATTGTTTTTTCTAGTGCAATCTGGCACCAAAAAGCCAAAAAAAAAGCCCTGGTCATTTGTCCAAAAATTGGCTCCATTCTGATGCTCGACGAAATGCCTTCTTACATTATGCTGCTGTGTGAAAACGTACATTTCTGAATCATAATCGCTTCGAGGACGGCATGCTTCGCTCTCGCTAGCAAATCCGTTATTTTCGAATTTTCCTTCGAGATCGGCTTCGTCTGWGGATTTCTGGCATTGCCATTTTTGCACGATTGTGTCCTTGCAGGCTCACATCGAAACCTAGAATTTGCGGTGTTTCGCAAGATGGGGATCTTCCTTGATGAGCCCAAGTTCCCCGTCATCGAGCGCAACCCCACGGCGTCGTCCACCGTTTCCAACTTCAGTTTCAGCGATTACGTGCGTATTACCGCCATGACCGGCGCGTCTCTGCCCGTTGGCTACCTCGCTGGTAAGGCCATTGCTGGATTTTCCACACAARCCCTAATTTCTTTGAAATCCGAATTCTTTGTAGGGAGGACAGCATATTAGAGTTTCAGTTTATATACAGAATGTGAGGTTGATGTGATTAACTCCTATTGGTATCKTTTCTCTGAAATACTCGATTCAGCCCTCAAGAGAACCATATTTTCTTTGGATTATATCGAAACCCTAATTTCTTTKCATTTCAACAAAATCCGAATTTCTTTGCGGGTGGCTAGCTGATTAGAGAGTCTCATTTTATATAAGAAGTGTAAGGTCGATGTGATTAACTCCCAAGGGATCGTTTCCAGGAAATTTTATATTCAACCCTCAAGGGAACTATACTGACTTTGGATTTTACCCAAACCCTAGTTTCTTTGCATTTCACCAAAATTCAAATTTCTTTGCAGGGAGGCTTGCTGATTAGAGAATTTCAGTTTATATGCAATTCCTGAGGTCGATGTGATTAACTCCTATAGGATCGATTCCCGGAAATTTTTGTTTCTGCCCTCTAGGGAACTAGAATTATTTTGAATTCCACCACAAGCCTTAAATTCGTTCTTTTKTTTACATTCTTTTATGCTCTCTAGTCTGGTGCCAACCAAGTCGTGTTGCGTTTTTATGCAATGTAGGGGGGAGTGTGAACATCAGGGGGCCGTCGATGTACACGGCAGGCATTATTGGATTGATGGGCGGATTCATGTACGCGTACCAGTGCTCCGCTGGGAGGCTGATGGGTATGTTCCCCAATGACGACGAAGTTGCTCGCCACAAGCGTTGAGATTGCTGATCGCCTTTTTCACATTGTGTTGAAGGTTTTCGGTGTCCTGTCTCCATTCTTTTTTGAGCTTTTTTCTATTCCAATTCCAGGGAAATTAGTTGCAAAGCTCTTACCGGCTATGTGACTGCCTTGTTGTATTGGTTACCTTACGAGTTTCGTATCCATCTGAGACTCCCTTACCTTTGTTCCGTACCAACTGCAGACAGTTGTTTTGATCATTGCCATTTGGCTTTGGAAATCCTCCTGCGGTTTCTCCATAAAATAATTGAAGTGATGTTTGCTGGAACGGACATGAAGTTGCAATAAGATTTTGTTGTTCTTCGGTCTCAATGGCCTCTTTAGGAGTGTTGTRAAACGACATCTGTAGTCTTGGCATGTTTGCTTACTAGTATCATGGTAATTAATTGGAACTCCGATTGGTGATTAAATTGCCCAGCCTTGATATTCTCCGAGACCCCTGAGTTGCAATATTCCCATTTTAAGTTAGTGTGACTCAAGCCATAAATGAACCGTTGATTTTATCTCGCAGTTTATGCTGAGTCCATGCTTGTGTCGATTCTGTTGGATGATTTCTATCTGCTTGTTTACACTTGACATTGGAATTAAGGGCGTATGCTTACTGTTGTGTTGCAACAGCAAGAGCCGCGTCTTGTGATACAATCACTGAACGTGTATTTCGCTCGCTCAGTTGGTAGACCTGGTCTATCTGAGCCCATGAAAGTGCATAATTATGATGAGTGCAGAAGACAAATGGGACATTGTTTTTTTAGTTTAGTGATTGGAATCCGCTACCCACTAAAGGCCCAGAATTTCATCCTTTTAAGATAACCGATTTGATTGATAATATTTTGGAGAATATACCTTTTCAGATACGGTCAAATTTCATATCACCAGAATCAGTGACGAATGCATCATGCGTTGCTTTTCATATATCGATAAGGACAACTCAGCTATGGTCAAAATTTTAAATCATCAGTATCAGGGATTTTATTTTGGCAAAATTTCGCCAGACTGTCAGAAATCTGACCTCTCTGGCTTCATCCCTCCAAAATCTGGCCTATGTAGTGAGGGCAGCAGGTGGGACACTGGTCCAAAAAAAAAGCCCTGATTAGTATCAGTGAAGAACGCTGCATGCGTTGCTTTTCAAAAGTAGATTAAATAATAAAGTAGAACAAAAGAAAGTGGCACCATACGGTAGGTGGAAACATGTACTCTAAGCTTTGGAGTGGTCAATGAATATGAATGCACAGTAATTTTGAAAATACCAAGCTGAGGCGTTGAGTAAATCATCACAGAATGCTTACATCACTCTAATTACAATAACCATTGAACTTGTTGTAGAACTAAGTGTAGTACCGATGGAAAAGAAAAAGAACTCCAGCCTCTACAGGGCATGAATCTAAAGTCAGTTTGTTCTGAACCTCTGAGCTGCCTTTCATATTAGGTGCTGATAGACATGATACATGAGTTGTGACCGAAGCTCTAATGTCACATGAGTTGTAACCGAAGGTCTGCTGCAACCTCAACCATCGTAGGCACACTAAAATCTTCTCTATAACACATCGTCTACTAGGTCATATGCAGTCTCAGCTAGGTAGCCTTAGCACCGAGCAATGCCAAACATTGAGCTCAGATACAAAAATCGGTCTCAACATCTGGCGAAATTATTTACTCTAATCCATTCCTTCTTACAAGCCCGACAGACCTGCAAAGTGCTTCTTCATTGATTGATCTTTTCTTCGATGGTTGTCATTAGATTTTGATGTATAGCGTCCTCTGCCGGGTGGACCTCCTCTACCCCGCATGCTCGTACCTCTACCACCTGGCACTTGTGCACCCACGTTTCCTGGGCTCTCCCGCTCCTCTGTAATCGCTGTAGGGACGTTTCCTCCAGCTCCTAATCCAAAAACGGTTTCTTCCTCTTCAGTGCGCGAAGATTCGTAATCTTCAACCGAAGCAAAGCCAGCTTCTGCACCAGCCACCTGAACACCAAAAGAGATATGAGCCCAATACTACTGAAAAGTTTATTTCTTCATGGCAGGTCAAGGAACAAATTGCATCAAATATAAGGTCACCACACCATCAGAAGATAGCCAAAGTAAGATTCGGCATAGTTGAAGAAGTACTAGAGCATGATTGCCAAAGATGAAGACCGAACACCATTTAACACTACGCATAGAACCTGGAACTTGTATTTTAACATGTGAAATCTTTCAAGAGTGGAACCAAGACTTTCAGCGGCAAAACTCAACAACACTTAAAGAGCGGGTTTTATCTATAGTAAAATAAAACTATACCAGCATGTTCTTTGGCMGATAAACTTTGYCTAGAAGATACTCCGGGATCTTGATTAGATGACCTGCAGATAAACAGYGCAAATCGTTTAGACAAAAACACMTTTTGGTGGTATTTCGTCAAAACTGATACCTTCAGAAGTGAATGTGAATCGAATGACGCCAATTAAACTTAGAAAATCCTGGAAGGCAAGTGCTCACATTCTGTATAAAAGCATGAACACTCTCCGACTAAGGTCTCCATCACCAACAATGACTCCAGCAGTTTGTTTTCTGCTTGTTGCAATCGCTGTGTCGTCGTACCATCTTCTTCGAAAATGAAGGTAGCTGTCGATAAATGTATCCAGTGACTCATCCATTGCAACTGCGTATTGTAATCCTTATTTAGATGCAAAACCTTTCAAGCATACCTGGCTGCGCCCTATACTGGACGCCCAACATAAGCTGGCAGTACTCTATCTATTACAAGAAGAAAAACCCAAATCATATTTCCTAAAAAACCCACAAGATAATCCTTCCCATAAGCTGAAGTTCAAATTCAATCGAAAGGAAATAGCCATCACGCATACCTTTCTTCCAAAATTCCGGAGGACTACAGCGCAGGAGGGAAGCAAGCTGCTGATTTAAATGATCAACAACCTCTTGTGCTTCTGAAGCATCAATCCCTCCATCCTTGGCTCCCAGTCCAACAGCCACCGCATCATCTTGTGGCAAGTACGGCAAAAACAACCCTTCCGTTTTGACAACAGTCGGTACTGCACGTTTGACCTCCTCACGGTCTGCTACAGAAACACCAGAGCTAGGTGCTGCGACATCGGGAACAGCCTCATCTAAAAAACTATCAAAATCATCCTTCGTCGAATTTGTGCTACTGGACCCGAAAAAGGATCCCGCATCAGGCACAGTACTGCTAAAGGCTCTAGAGCTAGAAGAAGTCGAAGTAGCGGAGCCTCCGATCCGTGGATTTGAAGTGCCTAAAGCTCCATAAGGATCCGACGGCTTGTTGGTAAACCCTGGTGGCATTCCCATTTTCAATACATCATCTCTCCCTTTCCCTTTAAACTCCTGAGAAACTTTCTGTTTCGAGCGCCCTGTCTGAAACGCCATAACCTGAACACAAATGCCCCAAGCAAAATTCAGGACTCGCAATGAATTTTGCTTTTAAAAAGTAATCCTTACGCTTATACAACAGTTCCTGGGAACAAAGAACGTAATACATCCATCCAGTCGACAAAAACACCTCAACCTAAACAGCAACCCAGCAAACTCTCAAACTAAACTACAGGATCCCGCTAATCCAAGTCCACGTAAGTCGATTACACTCTATCATGTACTTGTCAAGATCACCCAAACACCTTCGATTATGCCAAAGGATCTCATCCACCACAAATTCAACATCTCAAACTGAAAACCAGAAACCCTAATTGACACAAAACAGGGCAATCCATTGATTCTCACTGCAACTCGATTAAACCTCGGACACTGCCATCCACATTTCTGAAAAATTCGATTGCACTCCAAATCTCGACTAACAAGAAATCAATCCGCAACCCAAAGAAACTAATTTCCAGCAGCTGACCTCTAGCTGACACACCTCAGTTCCACCAGGTCCTGTCGACGAAACTCGCCACCGATTTGCGCGAGACTTGGCTCCCGAGATGCGGAATTGCGACGAGGTGGTGAAAATGGGAGCTGCGCGATGCGAGACGGATGGAGTGGCCGCGTTAAATTCGTGCGCAACGCAGCGATGGTTCGGGAGTCGATGCAGGTCTCGTTGGGACTTGGGAAGATGTGATTTGGCAGACTAGACTTGGCAGAGTGGAGCTCTCACGGACACAGTAAATTAGGGCAGGCAGAAAATAGTGTGGTGATTCCGTCATGATTCCGTCATCCTTGCAGCCAAGGAAGTGGGGCGCCTCCGTCCCACATGCCAAGGGCGAACTGCTCCCCTTATAAATTATGTTCCTAGAAAGCTAATCTTCTAATGGCATTGAACAACTCTAAAAATTGGTTCATTGTATTTCCATTTGAACCCAATTTATTCCCAGACAACATTCCCAACATTGGGAATGTCGAAATGTACTTTGTCTACTAGAAATTGAGGACCAACCACCTATGCGGTTAGAAGAAGAATAGGGCCTTTGTGAGATTGCTAGACAATCAATGAAAAAGTACTAATTGAAAATTTTTAATTAAAAAATACTATTTTCTTAGCAAAAAAATAGAAGTCTTCCCTAGTAGACTGGAAGGATGGCAATTTTAGTTTTTAAGTTTTTTTCCAATTTGCTTTTTAAAGAAAATATCCGTTTATGCAATAGTTTATTGTTCACTGTTGAGTCTTTTTTATAGTACCTATTGCCCATGCAACAAATCCATCATTTTTCCCTTGGCTACGCACAACATAAGTAAATGGAAACTGGCTTAGTGCAGTGCTTGTAACCCGTCTTTCCTACTTTCAATTCAAGAAAAATAAATTGTACTTTTGAACCATGTGTTTGACCACCAAAAAAATYAGATGTGCATAAAGGTAGCGGAAAAGCACATCTAAGGAAATTGTTTTAGAAAATCAAAAGAGTATCTGATCATAGGTACCTAACTAAATTTTTTACAGGTCTTTAAGGGGACTCTTGGCCCTTTAGGTATTAATTAAGGGAAGTGAAATCCTATGATTTCAACCTAAAAATAGAAAAACTATTATAAATAATTAAAGCTCCTTGAATGTATTACTATCATTAATTTTTTCTAAARTATTTTTASTTCTRGCCATTAWTATATTTCATGATTTTYCTTSAAGCTTCTTCTAAGAATATTAGTCAAATGAAGTGTATTTTTCACAACATTCATCATCAACCTAGCTAGTGGATAGTTGAAACTTGAGAACTTATAGTTTACAGCAAAAATAGTCTAAATAAAAATTTGAGCAAGCTTCCTAATATTAGATTCTTTAGTTTTCAAGACAAATCTCTTAGATGTAAAAAATCATTCCAAATTTTATTTAAATGAGTTTTCAACATTGACTATATATAATTGAATTTAAATAGTTAAAAATAAATGTATCTAAAATCAACCTACGTTTTCATGTGATGAGACAATACAATTGACGTAAGAGTATGTAAAGGCCATATTTGTTAAATTGAGACTTTTTGCAGATTTTGAGACAAAGAGATAGTTATTGGAAGATTCATTTAAAAAAAGAGTAATTGGAACTAAAAACAAATAATGCACAAATAGTGATCATGTAATGAAATTCTAAAAGTTGGTGTTGTTTCTTATTTATAAAAAAATACTAGTAAAGAGATGAAGCGGTTTATCTTTGAGTGGAAGATAAAAATGAGACTGCCAAAAGTCTCAATGTAATGAATATGCCAATATGGCCTTTGTAGTGGTTAGTTTTAGAAGTAAGTCATATTAATTAGGTGCAATTTTTTTAAACCGGTTGTTTCAACTACTAATCTTCCACAACTTAGAATGTTTCATGCCAATTTGGGAATTATTCAAATATGTGAGTTGCATCAAGAGATAGTTACATTGTGTAAGCCAAGAACAATAGCCGCTCAAAATCAATGGTACTCTATAATTGTCTTGAATGGGACTATAGAAAGGAGGAGACTAAGGCAAAAGAATGGAATATCATTTTGTATGATCTTTTTGAATAAGTCTACTAGGGATCATTGCAAAAAACATATTATTATTATTTTTATCCCCATCATTGTCACATCCTCAATCTGAAGTTATGAGATTTAAGGTGTAATGGTAATGTACAATTCTATCAGGCCTATTTCAAAAATTTAAGAAATAAATAGTCAATTCAACCCACCTTTCCAAAGACTATTTATATTTACTAATAGTTTGCCTAAATACTTAGTATATATTATTTTCTTTTGATTAGCTTAATATTTAACAAAGTTTAAAATGTTATGGACTTACACATTCAATAAGGTGAATCAATATATTAATATAATTTTAAATTTTCAAATTGAATAATTAATTCTTTAGGATCTTAAAACATTAAGTTGATAACTTATATATTTTTTCAAATTTATTAATTCATCGATTCTAATTTCACATACTTAAAAATTTTGAAATCAGAAATTCCACAAAATTATAGGTTTAGGGATTAAAATTTTTATTTTATAAAATCAAAGAATTTAAACAATCATAATAATTGTTAGGATAGAGAAACAATAGGTTTTTTTAATCTTAAAAGAGTAAGAGGAGGTTCAGATTCTTTTGAAACAATCAACAACAAAGTGATAGTGGTGATTCAAGTCCAATGGTTTTAAGAAAAAGTCAACAAGTGCAAATTTTTAATGAAGAGGTCCCATGAAGGTGGTCAACTATAAATTTTTGATGGGCAGGAGCATGCAAAGGGTTCTCTGGATTTTTTTGATAAGGTAGGAGGTCCATAAGTGGACCATCTAAGGGCTGGAACTGAATTTTAGGGAGGTAATACACCTTGAAATGTTTTTCAATAAATGTTCCTTGAAAGACAAGGAGAATTGACATCTGGCTGAATTCGTTTCGTATTTTTGAAGCTTCATGGAATTAGTTATGAAATTTTGAAGTCAAAACACCATAGGGCTCTAAAAGCGACCACCCCTGAAATGTACACAGTTGGTATATTTTGATAAATTGAAGAAAGCAGAATGTACCTTTGAGGCATGTTCCATTCAAAATGCCCAATTCGAGTTCAAGCCTCCTACCTTACATTGTGAACCCTCAATTGTTCTAAAGCAATTTGCATCATAGTTCTTCTAATTTTCTTCTTGCATTTTTCTATACTTCAAAAAGTTTCTAAAAATTTGAAAAATACAAGTCCTCATTTCTCTAGGATAGGAAAGACTTAAGCTTTAACCCCTATTGTAAGTGCTCAAGCGACCATTTTTTGATCGCTACTTGATTTTGGGCAGAAAAAAACTCTTTTTCAAATTTTTTATTTTTATTTTTTGAAAATATTGGGTTGTCTTTCAATATTTATATTTAAAACTAAGATCGCTGTGGTCAAACAAAAAATATAAAAGAAATAGCACAATGTGTTTAGAATTTCCTAGCGTTGAAAAACTTACGATTTGAGGAAAGTGTTGATGCTCTCACCACCAAATCTTATGCATTTTTTCACAAATCAATAGAAACCACAATTTTGACAAATCAAAAAAAAAATTCAAATGTTAAAGATAGAAATTGTATTTTTGGTGAATTTTTGAAGTTATATTTTCAAAATTCATTCGAAGACAATTTGAAAATAGTTGTATAACTTTGACCGTACATATATTTTCTGCTTTTGTTCTTCACATTATCTTCTTTGATGAAAACTTCAAAAAAGTTATAGAACTTATATTTTTTTAACACATTTGTGTTTTGTCCAAACCCCCGGAGCTTTTAGGGTTAAGAACATCTCATCATCTTTAACCCCTATTGTAAAAGCCCAAGGGGTTTGGACAAAACACAAATGTGTTATTAAATATAAATTCTATAACTTTTTTGAAGTTTGCTTCTAAGAAGTTTATGTGAAGCACAAAAGGTAGAAGATATTCGTACAGTCAAAATTATAAAAATATTTTTAGATTCTCTTCAAATGAATTTTGAAGATATAACTTCAAAAATTCACCAAAAATACACTTTCAATCCTTAACACTTGAATTTTTTTTTGATTGGTCAAAATTGTGGTTTCTATTGAATTGTAAAAAAATGGAAATAAAATTGAAGGTTACAAAAGAATGCTATTAAAATGTTTACAAGGCTCATGAAATATCAAAGTATCTCATTCATAAAAATCCTAAAGGATATTGCTCGTGGATTTTAAACACATGTGCTACATTCTACTCAATTGCAATTTTAAAATTCAAATTAGGTTTACTTCAAGAAAAAATGTACATATAGACCTAATAATTTTATAATAAAAAAATTTGAAGTTTGTTTTTTAGTAAAATGTTTATTTTCATTTTATCTTCAATCTGAAAAAATAATGAGATATCAATATTATAGATTGTAATCTACTTTATCAGGCCTTATAATACATGGAAAATATTAAGAAATGTTAAAAAAATCAAATGAGGCTTAGATCCAATATAATAATCAACTATCAAAAATAAAGTTGTTTTTTACTTATTATCTAAAACAATACTAAAAATCATTCAAATGACAAGTTTTTAATGTACATTGTTAAGAGTTTTCAAAAGATAATTTTCAAAATGATACTCATGAATATTCATTACGTTATCATTGAATTACAAAAATAATCATAGTATTTAATTTCAATTTGAATATTTGATAAAATCAAACATGCCAAAAAATTAATCATTATGTTTTCTATATATTTTGATCTTTTTTTTAGATTGAAGTTTTGACCTTGAAGTGAATAATTTCACTTTTCAATTGTACCTATATAAAGAATAAATTCACCTAATCTATACATTTAAAATTTTTAAATGAATAGATAATTATTAAATCTTATTCAAAATTATAATTTTATTATCAATAAATCTCTATATATGAAGTAATGACCTTATTACCAATAGAGCTACAATTTTTTATATACCAAAGAATATGATTCAATTTCCAAAATCATGAAGTTGAAATAGATGGACTAATTAAAAACATTGAAGGTGCCTTCAAATTACTTCAAATTCTTGCAAACCTAAATATTCAACAAACAATATTAAGTGATTTCTTGAAAGATTGAATCTTTTAAATATTATGTAGTATGTAAATTCATTATGTAAAACTAATTGGTATATTTAAAATCTAATTAGTTTTTATAAGTGATATTAAAGGCAATTTTTAATCAAGTTTATTTTTGTTTGGAAAACTTTGAATCTATTTTATTTGTTATTCAAATGCTYACATTTTGACTACTTTAAATGTAAATTGAATTTAGTTCCTTAGAAAGTGAATGAACTAAATCAAAAGGATGGAACGTAAATCTTATCATCCAAGTTCTCAAAGTAGAGAACAATCTAATTCACTTGATAGAAAACGAACCACATGGCATCCATCTCAAGCCATTTCTTCAAAAAGACAAACTCAAGACAAAGGCCCAAATGTTTCACCATCAAGAGRGCCWYTTCCTGAACAACAATCATATGAAGTAAATCCTTCATATAATGAATCAATACGGCAATCTATAGCTAATACACCAACTCGTCAATCTATAGCAAGTGGACCTAATTTTGAAGGGGAGCRTGATGATACAGTATATAGATCTTCTCATGTCTCTATTGTAGAAGGTCCAACAGAATCGCCTATTCCATCAACAAATGCAAGTCAATGTGAACTTCCAATTCAATCCACAAGAGAATCTACAGTTGATGGATCTAATATAATTGATGAAATGAATTTTTCTCCGTACAAATCATCACGTCAATCAATGGCAAGTCCATCAAATCAACAATCTATGGCAAATCCACCAAATAGACAATCCATGGCAAGTCCATCAAATAGACAATCCACGGCAAGTCCATCAAATAGACAATCAATGGCTTCTCGATCTGCTCGTCAATCTTCTGCACTTCCTAGTGAAAGGGATGCTTCTCCTTACAGGTCAACACATCAATCAACAATAAGTCCATCAATAAGACAATCTATGGCTACTCCATCAACACGGCAATCTATGGGTAATGATTCAATGATAAATCCTGAAGTTCAAGTGCTTGAAACAGAAATATGGGAAGATGAAAATTCATCAATGCAACCTCCATATGCTTCAACACGACAATCATTGGCCAATAGATCTGTTCGACAATCTACAACCAATCAATCAGCACGTCAATCAATGACCAACGATGTTGACAATGTACAACAACCTTATGAATATAAATCAAATCATCAATCCGTAATTGAAAACAATGTCTACGAAGATGATGGTCAAAATTTACAAAGTGAATTACCATATAAATCACTAAGACAATCAATGACAGACCATTCAACACGACAATCTTCAAGAAGTCCTTCCACTCGACAATCTATGGCCAAACGATCAGCTCAACAATTTGCAAGTGATCCTCAAGAACTTAGCAGAGATGATTTATTACCATATCGATCAACGCACCAATCAATGACTGAACGTTCTGTTCACCAATCTACACGACCATCTTCAATTAGTCCATCAACTCGACAATCTACATCTCATAGATCAAATCAACCATCTATGACAATGAATGACGATAGAACCATGTGGACTACTGAAGAAGTTCATAAACAACCATATGGATCAACACGACAATCACTAGCCAATCATTCAACTAGACAATCAATGGCTAATCGATCAACTCGACAATCTGCAGTAAATAAATCAATGCGTCCCTCAACTGTACATGGCTACAATATGGATACTCAAGAATGGAATGATATAAATCAAATCAATGCTACACCATTGAAATCAAGTCGACAATCTATGGCAACTAGGTCAATGCGTCCATCTACAGCAGATGCCCATATTCTGGAGATCAATTTGAACAAATTACTAATAATGAGGAATCAGGATTGAACTTAGAACCTACACATAATATGCCAATTCCATCTAGATTTGTAACTCTTGAAGTACGGTCTAATGTCCAAAAAGAATCACTYGATAAATTTTTGGTTGGTGGATGGGATAGTGTAACTCTAAAAATACCACCTGAAATGCATTCTCTCTTACATGGGATCCGCAATTCATTATCATCTGATAATTCAAATTTAGATTTAGAACAACATATGGCTGGTATAGCTGAAGGAAATGAAGGTCAATGTTCAGCCAACATTCGAATATTGTACTCTGGAATTTATAATTCTAATCAAGAAACAATAGATAATGATTTGCATGAACAAAGTCAAATACCACATAACCATTCTGGATCTGATAATTCCAATTGTCCCAATTGCACTGTAGAAAAAGAGCAAGGTACTGTGAGGTTTAATATTGAAGAATCATAACGGTAAGTAGAAAATTTGTTAATTATAATTATAATACATAGGATGACAATGCTTTGCAACTTTCAAATAAATGTGAAGAAAGTGCTTGTAAAGCATTAAATTTAAATGCTTAAATCCTTGGACAACACCTAACTTAGTAATTAAACCAAAATTTAAGTGCAACCATCCACCCAAATACTAAGAATTAATTTTTTCAAAAAGTAAGAAAAATTCACTAATCAAGCTCCTTAGTTCAATGTTTTATATTTTAAGGTCTATCAAATATAAAGAATCAATTTATTCTTTTAGTTAAATCAAAATATCTCTATTGAATTGATTCTGAAAAATAATCAAGAATGCAAATAAAAATTTAAAATAAAATCAATCATTGCAATCATGATTTAGAGGTATTTACTAAGATAAATGATTCATAAAATAATCAATAGATACAAGTGAACTAGCTTATTTTTGAAAAGATTTCAATCATTTATTGTCAAGTTGAAGCAACAAACATTTAACACTATATTGTACTTGTAAAACCAAACATTTAACAATATCTCACAAATTTAAACATTTTAAAGTTTTCCCAATGTTTGGTCTTTCTTTCATAATGATTTTCAATTAAGAAAGATATTTTTGAAACAAATCAATGAGCAACTAGAGGTTCTTGTCAAAAAAATAATGTTGACCACAATTGAATCAACAAGTTGCTACCAATATTATTGAATTAGAATGAATAATTGCTTAAAAACTCAAATTTTTTTTAAACATCTTGCATGTACAACACATGCATGTGTTATCACAATGTACACAATAGTGTTCCAATTTTGATATAAGAAGTATAAAACTTTTTGGCACTATGAACATTTTGAACCTCAAATATGAAGTAATCAAAGAGTGTATCTATAGAGTGTATCTAAAAAGTTTGACATAGCTTAAATCAACATTGCTTTAACCAAAATAAAATCTCTTCTATGAGGAAACAACATTCTTTGTTGTGGATTACAAGTTTCTAACATAATAGTGGTGAATCTAGCTTACAAATGGAGGTCTACAAATCTTTTTTTTATTTGGCTTTTTGTAGCAAATGACCCAAAGAAAAGAAACCCAAGTAGAGTGTCTGCCAAAACCAAAGAGCTACATTTTGAGGATCCACTTTTTGAGCCAAATATAATGCAAACATTGCTTCTATGACATGTGCTAACACCACAACATAGAAAATAGATTGCCATAGTTGAGGAGGTCCTACAGCATACATACCTTCACGAAACACTTCTAAAGGACCAAAGATAGTAGAAGGCAAGAAAGCGGCTGAAAAGAGGATAATCACCAAAAGAGTCACAAATATCCAAACTAGTATGGATGGAGTTTGAAACTCTGACTGAATTTGTGAAATGCAATCTTGGTATGATGCTTGGGTCTTCGRTAAATTTGATGTAGTTGAGTCTTCTTTGGTAATTGAGCCCTTCATAGCTCCGACTACAGTGGTTGATGAGTCCACAAGGAGCAATTCAACCTGTGTGCAAAAATTTACATTTCTAGTAAAAAATTGATTTTAACCTCACATTAGCTCACTCATTCACAACTTTGTGGTGACTTGTTCCTCAGTCACCATACCAGAATCAAACACTTCTAAAAATAAGAGTGTACAAAAAGCATCACAAGACCAAACTAATAAAATAAATTTGACAACCAAGGTAAAGCATAAAAAGGAAATGAGTAAAATGATAACCAAGCTCACAACAATACAATCTTGACATAGTTGCAATGTGAAAGTCTACAAATGCCATAGAACTAAGTATCCAAAAAGAGAAGACATTCCCTAGTAACCTAGATCCTAGCTATCATACAACTTGTCATGGAACAACTTTTCTTGCACAAAAAAAGAGAAGACATTCCCTAGTAACCTAGATCCTAGCTATCATACAACTTGTCATGGAACAACTTTTCTTGCACAAGAACATATGAACATATAGAAAAAAAAACATATACATACAGAGACCTTGTTTTGAGACTCTTCAACGCTAAAAACAATATTAAGCACCTATAATCCGAATCATTGTGGAAAACAACTCAAATTAGTTTAAGAATTGGTATAGACTAGCAATTGTTGAAAAAACAAAAAAATATCACCACAAAACGACTTATCAACATCTTCAGCACACCTTATTCTTAATCGCCACACATTTAGTATCTTTAACTGGTTAAATGGTTGCACAAAATCAACATTCATTGTTGTTGACACAACAGTATAATCATACCAATAATATCAACAAAATGACCTCGCTAATCCCTCGAGGTCAAATCCAGAAGACTTTATATTGTTGTGTCACACTTATAACTATTATATTTATGAGTTTTTTATAAAGTTTTTTTAATGCCAAATGAAAAGAGGTTTCAGCACATTAAAGAATGCATAGTTTTGATACAATTGTGTGCAAAAGTTATGGAGGATTCAAGTTTTTGGATAGATGTTCTAAATTGATTTTCTCAAAAATAGGCATATATTGATGTAGAAGATTTACACAAAATGAAGATCTATCGAAGTAGAACATTTAGCCCCTAAAGTCTAGCATGTCCTCTTGAGGAAAAAAATCAATTTTGGGTAGACTTCTATTATCTCACTTTCTGTTGCAATTTTTTGTAACTGTTTTTGAAGTTTCAAAATTTCAAAAGCAAAATTTAAGGCAAAATTTAAAGATAAAATAGGCAAAAAATTTACAATAGTTCAAAGGTTACATGATATTTTTGCAAAATGGTGTTCCTAAGGTAAGGCAAGAAACCACATCCTTCTAGGCTTTGAGGTGGGCAAAGCCTTGGGCGACAAGAAAAGAAGGGCTTGAGGATAACGGCCGGGAAGTGGAGGATGGGATGGACAACAATCATTGGTATGGGCCTCCTACCAATGCTTGAGGAGACTCTAATTGGGTTCAGTTGGATGATGCAAGTTGGCTAGGCCACACTCTATTCAAGCCACAGAGGAAGTTGTAGCTTGAAGGAGGTTATTGCTCTCCATGATTGTCAACTTTGGACCTCTTTTTCATCAATTGCATCCTAAAATTACTTTATAGAATAGAATTAAGTTGCATTGCAACACAAATTTCAATAGAACATGACAATATTGTGATTTCTTACAAATTTTCAAGGACTTCCAAATTGTTGAAAAAGAAGTTTATATTTTCAATTTTAAAAAGATCGGTTTACAAATTTCTTGATCTGTTGCAATTTGTAGTTACTAAATGTAATACGGCTATGAAATTGAAGCTACATTTGTTAATTCTACCAACTACACTTACTAATTTTCCCTAGATCTTCCATATTACTTGACTCATGGCACCACAAGTCCTCAACTTGTTAAATGTATTAATTCTCTACTAAATTTTGCCTCCTATTCATCAACCTCCAATGCTACAACTTCATCATGCAAAAAGGTGGAATGTTAATTGAAACTCCACACCTCTTACTTCAAAACTTTATCTTCTTTTCCACAAAAAACTTGAATTTTWAAGACTTCAACCTCCAATTTACAACGTTTTTTAGTAGCAACAATTGAAYCAAGGAGATTTTTCATAGTTAGTAGGAGTATTAGAAGGATATTTACAAGAGGTACAAGAGCAATGTGGGATCAAATATCAAGACTCAAAGGTAGTGAGGTAAGTCAGTCTCTACTACAGCTTCTTTTGAATTGAAGCTTTCTATTCTCATTACTTAGTTGCTTTGTAATGAGATCTTGTAGTTGGCATGGAATGGCCTYAGTCAATTATGCAAAGTTGTTGGTTACTACACAAGTTGCACAACATTCCAACAATTTGGCAACGGGTTCAAATGAGCTAATGTGAGGCAATGGGTACATAGAAAAGGTTCTCTTTGAAGTCTTTTTTAAAATTTTAATGGAATGTCCTATTCAAAAATTTCATCAATTTCATTAGAAGTAGTTCTAAAAATTACTCAAAGATGTCAACAATAACAAATTCAATTGAAAATATCATCAATTTCAATGGAATTTTTTTGAATAATCTAATTAAAAAATTCAATAAAGGAGTAGAAAGAATTGGTTAAATGAGTTTTTTGTACTTAATTAAGAAGAAATGATGACATCATAGACAATACGATAGTGAAACATCACATTCTAACATTTATGAAAAATGAAGCATATTTGTATATGATAAATCTAAAAAAAATAAAGCTACACAATCAATAATGGTCCAAAAAAAGTAATAGTTACTTWGAAATTGTCTCCAATTACCTCATTTGGACCCAACACCCTCACAAACTCCAACTTATCCTTCCTTCAATTATACCTCAAGAGTCCAAACCCTATAGTAAATATCTTTGATACCATAGAAACAACTTGATACTTTATTACACTGTTGTAGAATACATTGTTGACTTTGACCATAATTATTTTTAACTCAAAAACAGAAACTTGCAAGAAGGGATTCCAAGCATAGAAACAACTTAATACTTTATTACACTAGTGCAAAAGACATTGCTGATATTGACCATAATTAATTTTTAATTCAAAAATAAGAACTTGCAAGAAGGGATTCAAGCTAAAAATAATTGAAAAAAGATGACTTTGATAATGAACTATATATACGCTAATGATGAGATGCATCAATTGCTTAAAATGAAATATAATTGCTGACATTGCAAAAAAGAATTACAAGGTCGATTTGAAAGAGCTTTAACGGTGATGGAGGCCAAAAGGGACAGTCTTGYAGCAACTCACATGGAAGTCTAGAGCGACTACAGTCAGGCACTCAAGTTTCTTGATGGAAAACTTTGTAGGAACAATGCCCAATTGGAGCAGTGGGCATAGGCTATATTAGCTATTCTAAGAAATTTAATCCTTGGCTTTGATAAATTAGATTTAAAACCCAACACTTTGGGGTCTCCGTGTGGAGACCCTTTAACACAAAACTAAATAGGAAAGTTATGTCTAAGGACCAAGCTTCGTCGTATTTGAGGACCTAACCTCAAATTCTTAAACAATTTTAACAAGGTTTGTTTCAAACGGGACTTGAAGGTCTTGATTCTCTCCCAAGATCCTTTTAAACACATAAACCATTCAAGTATTGACACTTATTCCATATTACCACATCGGGTTCCACATAAATTTAAGGGGAAATTTCTCAATGGTAATTTGGAAGTCCCACACAAGAAACACTTTTGGAATGGTACTCAAAATTTCACACTATGAATTTCAAAACAAATTTCAATGGATTCTAGCTAATGGCATCGCCAAAATTTGGCTAGAATGTTCCTTGGGCTTAATACACAAAAATGAAGACCCAAAAACACAAGAAGTGTGAAGGTTTGCACCATTCAAAATTCCTAACCATCCACACAAAACTCTATAAAGATTTGTGCCAAGAATTGTTGAGAAATCTTCACACAAAGGGGTCATTGCAAGAAAGATTGGCCGTTTTGCATAGCGTTAGGCTTTCTCCTAGTTGTATAGTGACTTTTTGGAAAAAAAATTCAAAAATACGATAAAATATGGATAATTAGTATAATAGAAGAAATATTATGTCACCAAAATTTAAGACCTTGAAAAAATGTTAGTAAAAAATTATTCACAAAATGGAGTATTATAGCTTTTGAAGAAAATAGACACTTTGACGTTTTAATTTGTGAAAAATAGGAAAAGCAATTTTTGAAGAAACAAAAAATTGGCATTTTGGCAAAACTTCATGATAAAGAGATTTTACCAAAAGAATGATCTTTAAACCATCTTGAATGTTTAGAAGTACACATGCAAGAGAGCCCTACTAGCACTCATGTAGAGAAAATAAAATAATGTTTTTTAAATTTTCTTTGCTAGATAGAATGATAGATGCCTGCCTATTGTGGAAATAGACTACAAAAATTTCAGCTTTAGATCAATGACTTTGGGCACCCCCCTAGTACTAAAAACCCCTAAACTCCAAAGTGTGACAAATTAGCTAAATTTAATTTAAATAGAAAATGATTTTTATAAATTTCTGAAAAATAAAAAATTTGATTTCTATCAAGTTAGACATCTCCAATAAAAATTTCAAGCTAATCAGGTACATGCTTCAAAAGTTATAGTTGATGACAACTCCATCATTCCAAATGTGACGCAAAACAATATTGGTCTTTCTTGCAAGTTGCAATCACCCGAAGCCTTAGAGTTTGTAAGTAACAAAAGATGTATGATCAAGACAAAGAACCATAAAGGTGGTAATGCAAATGGCAACAAGAATTAGGAATAAAGATGGCTTAACCCCTCACCGCCCATGGTCGAACCCATTGTGAAGACGTCTTTTGGTGACCTCAACAAAAATTGGCTTGCTGCATGCGATTGGGGTGGAAGTGGGGAGCTTCACCGTTGGAATGGATGAATGCCTTCCCGCCGGTGCCATAGGGTGTATTCAATCAGATTTCTACTGTTTGGATTTTGTGCAATTTGGCACAGATCTCGAAGAAGAAGTGAAAATTTGCAGTGCTTGGTTGCATTCGGTAGTACTTTGTTGGTTTTAACAACCGCAGTGATTAGTGGTTGGTCTCCAAAATTGGAAGGAATCTCCATACAACACGTGGACAAAATTTCGTTGCTAGCAGCAAAGTGCATTCACTACTTTCAAGCTTTGCAAGTGCGGGGGCTAAGGTTCTCCATTGTCGGGTACCAGTACAGTCCTATGCAAGTGACCCACTAACGCCGGTCGTTGCGCAAAGTGAGGCGGGCAATGACACAAAAGGATTGCAAACAATGGATAGTCATTGATAGCAAAATGTGACACTTCCTAAAACAATCATCCGTGCACAAGTGAAATAACCCCAATGCGAGGAGGAATAAAGGCACACACAATACATTTCACCACAAATTGAAATCATGATCAAATTTTGTTGGAAAATAAGCCATGAAGGCTGCGAGTCTCAAAAAATTGCCTTGTGGAAAATTCACGGCTACTTGATAGCACCCAAATTGAATGCACAATCCGGATACCCATTATCACAGAAAAAATCTCTAATCAATGCCCTAACTGGGCCAATCTATCATACCCTTTTCCTTTATTGAGCATGAGGTTTCCTCTTCTAGATGCATCCTTAGCCCAACAGTTTACGACCGCCTAAAGCCAGTTAGAATTGGGAAATACAGGACAAACCGCCAAATCCTCTTTTTCACCTCTCTCCAATCCGAGCCCTCCCTCTCACGGATTGTATGCCATCTCTTGCAGCAAATTGCATTATAGTGTTCTTGACACCCACCACTACCACAATCGTAATTGCAATTGACAGGTTCCTCCCCCAGAGTTGTGTAGGGAGCCATTTATTAATTCTCGATGGACACTTTTGGTCACCTTGGGCGGTGAGGGGTTAAACAAAAGGGACCCCACATCCTTTAAAACAAGCCTCAAACACAAGGAGGTGCTTACAAATTGAAGGCGAAAGGCTTTCTAATTGCAAGGGAAGAAAGTTTCTCGCAAAGCACATGAATTTTGAGCAGTGTTGGCCGCGTGGCTACGTTTTGGACTTTTTGGCCAAATGTTTAAAAAAGAAAACCAAGGTTTTTTGGCCTCGCATTGGCAAAAAAATAAGCGAATGAGTTTCTTCAAATTGAAAAGAGCTTTGTTTTCAAAAATAAAAGAGGGATGCAACGTGAGAGGAAGCGGAGGCCTTTTATACTTGCCCAAGGCCTCCACCCCCTCAAATGACCTAAAACTACTAAAATAGGAAAATTCAATTTAACCCTTAAAAATCTATATAATTGTTGTCCCATTTCCAAATTTTGGAAAAAGCTCCAATTGGCAAATGGATTGTGTTATTGCATTTAGAAGACCCAAATTTCCCTTCAAAACTTCCTACCCCTACTCCTGGAGCCAAATTGTGCTTGAAAGTCAACGATTACAAATTCGGTTAAAAAATAGAAAATCTAACTTTTGAAAACTAATTTTCCTAAAAGTTTTGACTCGCTAGGGTTGTTGTAAATGTCCAAGATATTAAGAAAAGACCCCAAGTTCACTTAATTCGGACACCGTATTCACTTTATACACCAGTCAACTCACTCCAGTTTTGTAAATCGTGTTAAAAATAATTGCCGTCACAGATTTGGGTACCTGCCGATGTTGGAATGACGTATAACTTGGATGGATGCTTATTTATGTTAAAAGTGACTATTTTAATTTTTACTGGGATTTTACCAACACTTGAGTAATTTCTATAAATTTCTAGATGTCGATATACATGGTTGACTTCCAGAGGAGTCAGTTTTCATAATTCAGAAAATAATAAAATGTTTTAGAAGGCTCCTAGAAATCTTTAAAAACCCAAGTGCAAAGTCCCATGTCAAACTCAAACTTTCTTAATATGATAAACAATTACCATCTATTGAATTAATTTGTTCAGGGAGGAATCTTTTACGTTTGAGGAAATCTCTGCAAGTCGACTTTGTTGTTGCGCTCCTAGTGTGTTTTGTCACAGAAAACACCTCTTGATCCTTGGTGGTAATGCTACTTTGTCTGGTGAAATTTTCCATCAAACTTCTAACAATTTTTTCAATTTCATGGTTGGGTGGAATCTTCTTCTAAAAATTTACTTGTTGGCTCAAAATGGTTCCTAGGACTTATTTTTATTTCAAATACTCTCAACACAAGCTTTTGGCCAAGATTCCACTAAAGCTCCAAATTGACAATCTTTCTCGCTATCTTGCAAAGAGGGTTAAAGTTCATTTCAAACTCTAATCCTTGTCCTATCATGTCTCAACTCTGAATTGCCAAAAATAATAATCTGAGCAATTTTGGAACACTTTCAGATAATCAGGGCCAGTCTCCTATAATTGAAGGGTTTTCCTCGAAATGCTTTGGAAATATCTTTTTTACAAGTTTTAACCAAAATTAACATACAAATGAGCAAAAAAAAAAAAAAATTTGAGGCGTAGGTGCTATTTGCGGGGCTCACACAATCCACAAGGTAGAAAATTTTGAAACATTTACCGCATGTTTTCTAGTCAATATACTACAAGATCCTCCAGTTACATGTGTCAAAAAAATTTCTTTTTCAAAAATATGGTACTTGTTCTAAAAAACTGCAATTTGGGAGCATTTTGGTGAAAACATAGTCTTTTCTTTCAATCTTGGACCTACTTCTACTTAACAATTTTTTAAAGATTGAAAATCAAGTGTGTGTTTTTTTAGTTTTTTTTCTAGAATTTCAATTCAATTCTTCAACATAAAATTTTTTAAATTCAAAGTGTGTAGTGCAAAACATTTTGACAAATAGCGGTCAAAGTCATCTGAAATTGCAAGCCACTGTTCAAAAAAGCTTTCTTTTTCCACTTTGAATGCTAATATCTTCCGATCTATAAGGTCAAACTTCATGAAATTTTTTACCACATGATCTAAGACAAGTGAAGTACAAGATCCTATGGTTAGATTGATCCTACGGTTAGATTTTGGTAAAGATTCTTTTTTTGTTTTTTTGGATGAATGCAACAAAAATGACAATTTTCAGTGGTTTTTGACAGAAAAATGGCCTTGGGACTCTAGGGGTTAAGGGCTCAAGCTAGCTTTTGTGCTTTGTGGGCTGTGCTGCGTAATAGGTCTTATCTTTTTAGGGAACGGATGCTACAATCCAAAAGTGGATGACGGATAAATTTATACACCATTGTAGAGTTGAAGGATACATCTACCATTTGGTCAAAAAATCAAATCATTTTGGTAAAGCTCAATTAAATCTTTTGTGCTTTGTAGGTTTCGCCACACAATTGGTCTTGTTCTTTTTAGGGTTAGAGTTTTCATGCCTCGTGGGCTCCGCTGCACGATCAATCTTGTCCTTTTAAGGTTGACGTTAGTTTGTGTGCTTTGTGGGCTCCTCCGCGCAATAGGGTTCATGCTAGTTTTTGTGCCTCATAGGCTCCACCGCACGATACGTCTTGTCCCATTAGGTTTAGAGTTTTCATGGCTCGTGGGCTTCGCCGCACAATTATAGGGCTTGTCCTTTAGGGTTGAAGCTCGTTTTGTGCCTTGTGGGTTGTGCCGAGCGATAGACTTCAAGCTAGTTTTTGTCATGCGTGGGCTCCATTGTGCGGTAGGTCTTGTCCTTTAAGAGTTCAAGCTAGCTTTTGTGCTTCTTGGGCTCCGCCGCTTCATAGGTCTTGTCTTTTTAGTATAGCATAGTAGTTCAAGCTAGTTTTGTGCTTAGTGGGCTCCGCGGCTTGATAGGTCTTGTCCCTTAAGGGTTCAAGCTAGTTTTTGTGCTTTGTGGGCTCCGCTGCATGATAGGTCTTGTCCTTTAAAGATTAAAGCTAGTTTTTGTGCTTCATGGAGTGAGCTTAGTGCGATCGGTCTCGTTGTTTTAGTGTTAAAAGCTCTCTTGCTTTGTGGACTACGTTGGCTCAGAAGTTGCCCTTTCCTTTTAGAATTAAAGCTTTTCCAATGCTTGTTGCTTGATCAACCCTGTTGCAACAAGGAGCCCGGTAAGTGCTGCATTCTGTTAAGAATGTGAATGTTTTGGAGGCTTTCGTGCAGGTCACTCTCTGTACATGATATGTATCAGTTGCTTAATTTCTTGAACCGGGCCTAGTTGTTTGCGAAAGTAAGCGAACTTCTTCAATCTTCTTAGCTTCAATTTTTGTATCAGTTACTAATGATTTTCCCTCTCTTAGTAGAAGTTCTAATTAGATGGAATTATTTGGTGCCAACCCAGAACTGTGCCAACAGTGCCAGAGCTCGATCGCTGCTTGTTCACTTCAGTTAATTGGGGGCCATTGTGTGCGTGCTGCTCACTGGACTTACTTTGTAGAGCACCCAACGTAACCGACTGCTTTGTTCAAGTCTATTGATTGAGTAAATTAAGCCCGGCATGTTCTTGTTTTTGTTTTTATTGACCAGTAAGTTATGCATTCGAATCCCAGTCGATCTTCATATCATTCGTCGTTCTGTAACAGAAACGCAACGCTGGTATAAAACTGGGCGAAATTAAAAACTCTCGCTAGCTTGAACAACAGGAGTTTCTAACCTCTCACCCGGCAGAGGTATGTCTGGAATCTTTGAAAGAAGATTGCGTAGCATGCATGGAAAGCAGAGTGAATGCTTTTAACGAATGGATGGGACAGATTTCAGTTACAAGGAATTTCTATTATTTATCCTGATTATTGAAATGATATGTACTATTGGTGTGGCTGAATCAGTTCAGTTCAGAAAACATTTTTCCTCGTGACAGAGGAGAGTTTTTAATTATATGCATTTGAATCCCAGACAGTCTTACTGTTGGCCTGTGATAGATACCAGATTTGGATATGAGCGCGGACCCTAGCTAGGGCTGCAGAACGGAGTCAGTTTGATCAGCCACCACGTGAACAATTTTCCAAGAACGATTCAATCTCAAGCATCAGAGGAGGTTGCAGTACACGAGGTCACACAAGATGCCATTTGTCGCAAAGAAAGGAAAGGGGCGCAAGGCTGCCGGTAAGGCGGGCAAAAGCAGCTGTCCCCAGAACTCCAATCAGAAACCTCCTACCGTTCCTCGGGACGATGTCGTGGAGGTGGGACAGATGGTGACGATGGACCGTGGCGGAACAAGTGGCGGTGTGGAAGATGATGGTCCGGAGATGCTGAATCCTGTTCTTTGGAGAAATTTTCCGGAGGAGTTGCTGCTTCTTGTTTTTTCTCGTCTGTCGGTGCCTGACATGATTCGCCTGCCGAGTCTCTCGAGGGAGTGGAGGAGGGACGTGGCCACCTTGAACTCGGACATCAACCGAGCATGTGACGAGGTCAGTCCCTCCATGGTCGCACTTCTTTCGCATTCTTCGAAGGATCTGTTTCTGGTCACCATATGTGACATCCCAAAACGCAGATGGCAATATGCCTATCACCTCCAACTGCGAAGTTCAGGCTGGAATGGTGGTCGTGCGAGGCGGCCCCATGCATGGCTCGCAGTGGCGTGCGATGGCGGATTGGTGTGCTTCACGTCGCTCTGGAAACCCACCCCTAGCAATCGGTGGTGCATTGTAGTGGTGAATCTCTTGACACAAGTTCAGCATGAACTCCCGCCTCTGCTGTGTCTGTACGACACTTTGCCTTTCATTGTGCGAATCAAAGTGGACTTGGATACAAAAGGTTATCAGGTTAGGGTGGCAAGCTACGTGGGAGGCGGTGCCCGAGTGGATATATATGATTCTCATACAAGGCAGTGGACCAACGCCGCGCCGCCATGTGGTTTTGTTTTCGGTCCTTTCCTGAATCGTTTTTATGATCACAAGTTAAGTAAAAGTCCARGTGCRTATRAGTTTGCCACACARCAAATTTTTCTTTGCAAGGAAATCGAACCTTCTACAAGAGAGTCCGGGATTGATTGGACGGTGATAGACACGGTGTTCGAGAAGGACCGTGTGTTCGTGTTGCTGGAGGAGACGCAAATGAACGTAGCCCTTCGTCGAATGGTGCATAAAGGCCGTTTTCGTATCAAAGAGTATCATTTTGAAGAGCAGACGAAGGAAATGGTGCAAGGGAAATCATATGAATGCCCTTCTGTTGAGGAGCTTATAGTGGAGGAGCTTTCCGCGGTATGTCTTAATGCCTGTGACGGTTTTCTTCTGTTAATTTTCCACCATGGTCAGACTCAGTATTTTAGGCTTTTGGATTTATCCACAAGTGAGTGGAGCAGCCTCCCGGAAAACTCGAATTCCAAGGAGATGCATACGGAGGAGTCTGTGCTGTGCCGGGCATTCTGGAATGTTGTTCCATAGTTCATCGACAGGTGGTACCGACTGCAACCGATTTTATTATCAGACTTGATCAAGCCTTACATGTGTAGAGACTTTCGGTGATATGGTGAGGGTGCAAGTACTTATAAATTTTCAGTAAGTTGTAAGTCGAGAATGTCAATGTAGGCTTGCTGAGGCCACTGGATGTTTCGTTATCAGTTTCTTCCAACACGAGCACTACTCTTCGCAGTTTGTATCCCAAAACGTTCCATGCTTGATTCCTTGGGAGACTTCTTTGCCGTCCTGAATTGAAAAGTTAATTCTTTTAAGGAACATACTGCAGTGGCTGCTGCTATTACTGCTGCTTGTGAGCACTAACGATGACAAACTTGTGCATTAAGCTGTCTCAGAGCTCTTGAAATTGCTATATGAAATGGACTGGTTTTTTTATTAGTCACGTTTAATATTTTTAAGACACGGTTGATCTTTACACATAAAATTCGGCCACATAACAGTTCCTTGCCTGTTTGTGTTTGTTTTTGGGTACGTTTCTTGAGGGTTTAATTTGGTTTTGATGACAGGGTGRTCACTATGAGGTGCTGTTCCTTTACATGTTTGCCATGTCGTGCCATGATCTCGGCACTCAAGTGAGTATTAAAGCTCAAGGGCAATTGTGGCAGATTGGGACCACTAAATTGCTTAAGCCCGGGTGTTCAGAGTCAGAGCTCTCAAGTCCATGCCTGGTTGCTAGTGTGGCAACGCATGTTCCCAGCACTTGCTCAGAGTGACGGTCAAGGTTTCTAAACTCCGCACGTACTCTTGCTGATAATTCTATATATGTGAAACTGCAATTTAGATTCATTTTCAAACGCTTTCAATGGATCGACGTCAGGAGCCTTCACAGGGAGCTCATATTGAGTTCCCGGCGAGTGTCACAGGAACAGTTCCGGAGTTTCCCTCCGATGTCCTTCACCGCGCCTCCCTTTCGCGTGGGTCGCCATATTAATTTGTTTCGGAACCTGGGTGTGTAGCAAATGGCCAGCTTCGTGTGTCTCAGTGATTATGGATCCAAATGAATGGTGTATAACATAAAGGAAAATACACGGAATGTTCACGGAATGTTAAAAAATTCAAATCTAATCAATTTTAAGGGCCGTGAATGATTTTGGTCCCTCTGATTTGGATTTATGGTACTCTGAGAATTTATTTCTTCAGGTGAAGTCAGATTAGTTTTTGACATTCCTACACTACTCCTGTGGACAAAATTCGTTTCAGTTTTTTCACAATTGTTAGATTTTCTCCCTCAATGTGATCCTGATTATCCATTGTCTTTTGTTTTAATATGAGGTTTTAATTTAAGTTTACCCTTTCACAAGAACATACCCAGGTTCTTCCTGACATCAAATTATCAACCAAGGTCTGATTTCAGTTTTTTATCAATGAGTTACCAAATTCCAATGCATGCGTGTATGTGAAACTGATGTCAGAATGTACCGATTTATTTTAGGCTGAGTTCCCTCGGGGGTCGAGTATGTACAGAGTTTAATTAGTAGCCCCTCCCCCCTCGGCCTTATTTAGGCCTCCAGCTTTTGCCATTCCGAACTCCCACCCCTTGGCCGGCAGACTAGTACCGGGGCCGGTTTAATTGGTGTCAATCATTGTGGAAAGTCAAATTTAGTGTCTTTAAATGCTTCCATATTTTTAGGTAGTCCTAATTCTATGAAGATGGTAAAGATTTTCACATGAAAATGTTTTGTGCCACAAAACCCTTCTTGCAATTTTTGAATGGATAGTCATGTATTGGTTTGTACAATTTTTCCAAAACTAAACATGTGCTTGAACAATGTTTTTCCCCTTGGTCAAGCACTACATATTGCACCCTGCCTTTCCCGGTGGTGAACTCGTGGTAGATACGTCCTTTAACCCCTAAAAGACCATTTGTCCCTTCAGGGAACAAGGTGGATTTCGGGCATGTATCTGAGTAGCTATGGTCTCAATTTTTGTCCTTATTTTTTTAAACTTTTTTTGTAGATAGAAAAACTAATTAGCTTCATGGGAATATAATGTTTTTCTCAATTGGTGCCCACAAACAAAAGTTATGCCCAAAACAAGTCAACACGGGGGGGGGGGGGGGGGGGGGGAGGGGGCAGCAAAAAAAAGTTTCAAAATTTTGAATTTTGAATTTTTTTGAATTTTTTTTCTCATATTTTATATTTTTTTCTACATGGAAAGCATTGATTCATTCCATTTGGATTTGTTATGAGAAAGTTATGGACAATCTTGTTTTTTGAGGCAATTGGAGCATCTTTTTAAAAAATTAACTTGTAGGATTCTTTTCTAAATGCAATTTTTACAATTTTAAGAAAAAAATGTTCCATATGGTTTAGTTTTCTTTCTAGAACAATCTCACCATTGGGATTAGTGCATTTTAATTCCACCTTAGAGATATTAATAATATAGATTTTCCTTCTATCTTGTACTTACTTCTACTTAACAATTTTCTAAAGAATAAAAATTAAGTTTTTTTTGAAATTTTTTTCCCCCTTAGATTCTCAATTCAAATCTCCACAAGAAAGTTTTAAAGCTCAAAATTCTATAGTGAAAAAAATTTAAGTTAATAAGGTTCCAAATCAAATAATCTAGTCCCGCAATGTTGCAAAACCTATTTTTTTCACTCTAAATGGAGATATCTTGCAATTTGTGCGGTCAAAAATTCTGAAATTTTTTCCACACATCTTCATAAGAGTTAGGTGTAAGATCCTATGGTTAGATTTGCAAAAAAAAACAATTTTCGATTACTTTACTCTTTGCTATAGAAATGGCAGTATTGAGTGTTTTTTTCATTTAATATATTTTTTTCCCGTCGTCATTGATTCATATTAATGTAAAGGAATAGCTTTCATAACTGTGGGAAAAAACATTTCAGTGTGGTCCATTTTAGAAGTGCATGCATGCCAATCACATAAATCATGTCAAACAAAATCATCTGAAATGCTCAGGTAGGGTCCAAAAAAAAAGTTTTCAGCTTACTTCAAATGCAAATATCTGGCAATTTGTACATTCAAACTTTGAATTTTTTTTTTCCACATGTTCATATACAAGGTAAGTATAAATCCTATGGTTTGATTGTAAATTTCTATTTTATTTTATTTTTTGAGGGGGGGAAGGATTTTTAACTCTATGCACTAAAAGTGATCATAGTTTTGATCTTTTTATATGGAAAAAAAAAGGCCTTCAAAATTTGGGGGCTGGACACAATATGATTTTGGGTGTACCAACCTTTCTATTTCTATGATGAAGCCAGTATTCCAATCTGGAATGACAACCCCCAACTTCTATTTGTAATTTGAGCATGGATTAACAATAGAAAATCAATTTAAGCAATTTAGAATATAAAATGTTCTTGTATGCCTTTAGAGATAGTTGTTTAATTTATTGATTGAAATCAATAGTTGTAGATTAAAATCACAACAAAATTCCGCATCAAGAAATCGTTTCTTTAGTATTGGGGTTATAGTGCTTTTAAACATATATATTGTAGGCTATCTTTTGAGTGGATAGTGGATAGTGAGTGAATGATGCTTTTCAATTAAATTTACATGTATAATTTTTGGAAACCCCTCCACCCCATTCATCCTTGCATTTTTTGGAACTCATTTCTGAATGCATTTGATATGGAATATTTTAGTATATTTATATTTATATCTGTATTTTGTACCCATAATTGTATCTGTATCCATAATTGTGTTGTGTTTTGTACTTATATTTTGTATCCGTTTGGGATGACCAAAATCATCCATTTGACAGACATTAACGGTTTTAGATTTTTCAGAGGATCGATGGCTGGGAGGTCTCATGTATGCTCATCACTAGTAGAAAACGCAGGAATTTTGACAGAATTCTGTTGATTTGGTTGTATTGTCCCGGTCCCGGTTTTGTTGATTACAATAGAAATCTGTAAAAAAATTAATAGATTTCTATTGAAATCAATAGAACCAGGACTGAGACAACCTGACCAAATCAATAGAATTCTGTCAAAATTCCTGCGTTTTCTACTAGTATCAATACCTCTATATCTTTAAGAAGGGGGAGAAATTGAAGTCAAACAAGGTGTTCACATCTTTTTGAGGGATAGAGAGTATGGTATACTTGAGAACATCTACAACATATTAAAATATGTTAAAAATTCAATTTTAAAACTTAATTTTGGCTTCAATACAATATTCATTGCATTTAGACTCCAATAAAAAAATTACCAACTCTAAAATGTTTAGTAATTTTTTATGCATAAATATAAGCATCATATTCCGAAACAACTTAAAATATTTGTATTTCTCAAGGACCTTAACCCTTAAAGGACATTGCATGCTTGAGGGGCATTTTGAAAGTCAAACTTGAGTTTTTCATATAGTTTTTTATTTTAATTGCTTTCAAGCTTAACTAAGAAAATGAAGCTCTAGTAATCTACTTTTTATTCCCATTTTATTTTTTTCAAAATGTTTAAAATTGCAAATTTTGTGACACATTGAAGATTGTATCTTGAAAGCTCTAAATACAACACTTTTTAACTTTTTCTTTTGAATTTCTTTTTGTGTAAACTCCAAGTACTCACCACTTATGCCATGATGTTTGACACCACTATTTCCATTTTTCATAAAATATTCATATTATTTTAAGCATTTTTGTAATTACTATGATTTTTATACTGAAATTTCTTCAAAAAATCATATGAAATTTAATTTGATGTTTTAAATTAGAAAAACATTAAATTAAGTTTTAAATACATATTACTACCTATGGAAAAATATCAAAATTATGAAATGTAAATTCTAATGTAGAAATCTAATGAAGTTTGACCAAGCCCGGACACGAAATGTCCTTTAAGGGTTAAAATGAATTATACAACTCAACAACAATTCAAAAACATATAAAAACATATAATATGGAGCAAATGCATTGACAAAATTGGAGACTAACAAGAGACAATTCATTTCAGAGTTAACTTTGGAGTCTCCTTGAGAAATTTACATATCTGAAAATGTGCCTTGTAGGTTCCCATGCCTACCAATAGGTTTCTGATTTCCATTACCAGCACTTATTTGGTTTGCAGTGTACGATGCATATAATAATCAAGCAAAACAGGATTGTGTTCACTAGAAAGGTTGGCAAAGAATTTAAGCTAGCGCTACTAATCAATGGTACTCAGTAACTCTTACAAAAATTCCATGAATGCCTCTTGTAGAGCTAGTAATCAATATTGAGCCTTAAGGTAGGTATACCTTTGGACAACCTCAAGAAGCGCCAGCTAMAGAGTGTGCAAGTTTGCACTGGAATCACGAGTGTCTGCAGAGACGCATGGACACAGTAAACCTCACATTTACAGTAATAGAATGTGAGAAAGAATTGCAGTTGACCCAAGGAGGGTCATAATCCAAGAACTGTTTTCATCTGCTCTGGGGAATGCCGAAGCATTGTTTTAGGATCTGGGTAGCCATTGGCAGGATCTGAAACTGCATAATACAGAACTTCRTAAGCCTCCGCTACTGCTCTAGCCACGCGCCCAGATGATTCACTTCTGAACTGAGGGACCCGGATCTGCTCAAACTCGGGAATGGCTTCCTCGCTGCTACCCAAAAGACCGAAGAGTAGCTTCAGAGACTCGGAAACTGCGGACGCAGACATGCCTTCCGCTTCCACTATGGGCTTCCCATCATCCAGTTCTTCTTCCTTGGGCACGATTTCGCCGAGATTGCTTTTGCGGATTCTGTCCTTGATGTAGGCTACTTTCTTTAGAAGGCCACAACGCTCAAGAATCACCGCAAGCTCCGATTCAGCCAGACTTGCAATGTTGCCCTCTATTCGGATAGCCAGAGACTTTACATAAGCATCGGCCACGGAATGCGTTTTCAAGGGCTCTTGAATAGCTGCCAAACAATTGATGAGAAACATCTTGCGGAGCGACAACACGCTCTGTGAAGCCTGAGAGTTGGATGAGCCACTTAGAAGAGTCTCAACCGATGATGGCCTTCGTTGTGAGGTAGATGAGGATGAGAGTCGACGTCCAGATGGTGGGAATTCTCCGCTATTACGTCTCATTCCTGGTATCAAACAKTTTAAGGACGGAGAAGACTTAGCATCATAAAACCATGTAACCGCTTRCGAARTACTGRCTTGAGAATAGCTTGTTCACRTATAGCAATTACAYGGCGGATAATTGAAGCCAGTATAAACTTCAATAAAAAGGTRMGCCAGACCAAAGGCTATGACTAAATCAAGMTTCGAAGAATGTGCTGCAGTTGCAAAGAGGGTCACCAGGCGGAAGTTGAGCTCAGGGATGAAAACATTAGAACGGTAGGAACTGAAGCATTGTGCAACAGATCAGAAATATAACATGGTCCCGCACATCTGAGAGGCACAATGTTTCAAACATTAGTTAAGAAGACTCATACCWRACTGTGGCTTGGATCCGTAGRCTTCTGCAGATTGTTCACACATCTGAACAAGAGGATCCAGAAGCCCTTGAATAATTGGCTCAAAATCAGGTCTTTGCCCACCAGCTGGAACCATCATGCTCTCATAGTTGTCGATCAGCTCTAAGAGAACAGATATAGTCTCGTTAACGGCTGGAGGAGGAGAAAGATCAACGGCCACTGGAGACGCGTAACGTAACAATTTGTCACCACGAGCCTTGACAATGTCCAGGACCGTAAGTTGAGCAGCGTCACGAACTTCGCGAATTGTCACTGAAAGCGTGGCTCCTGGACCTAGCAGATCTGAAACGGTATGACCATAGAATTCGAGAAGGTTGTTTAGCTTGTAAGCGAGTAGCAAAGAAGGCTGAGAGTGCAAGACCTGATCTACTCGCACTTTGAATGGTCTGCAGACTCCCTCAAATACTCGGTCCAGCACGTACCCCATGTCTGCTTCCACCTTCTGATCTTCCCTGTCCCATTCCCGAGAAGTGGCTCTACCCAAATTTGACGCATCACTTGAAAATCTCTTGGACGTCGTCCCCAAATTTTGCTCCGTACTGAATAAAGCCATRGCCAGTTCGCGCTCGGAGGCTAGAGCTTGATGAATCCAGGCAAGCATATCACCGACATAACGAAGAGGGTCGTGTGCATGCACTTCAATCGGCCTTGGCATCCCACCAGGGCCACCTCGTGTWAGTGCAGTAATAAATCGTCTAAATAGAGCATTGTGGCGTGTATTGGCTACCTCCTCCGCACAATACTTAAAGAGTACAGGCCTGTCTTTGAGWGACTGCGCTGCCGTTTTAAGCAGCTCACTAACCTCAGGAGTATCATTATCACCCAGACTTCGGCATTCCGCTTGCACCCACCTGCACACCCCATCACATTTACGCGAACTCCTTAATAACGAAAAACCCCTGAAAAAACCTGAAATAAAAGTATAAATGAATAAAAATGAAGTAAAAACAAAAACTGAAATATTGTATGCAAGCTCTCAAACCCCATAGTTAATTAAATTAAACTACAATATCGATATATATGCTTTCTGCTACTCCGTACGAACTAGAGATAGAGCGTACACACCTACACAGGCGTTCATATGCAGCTTCCTGATAGACAGCCATCATGTCCATCAACTCCAAGCCAGCACGTTGATGGTGCGTCCGCAACAAAACTTTGCAGTTCGCATGAATCTCCTGCACCCGCGTCAATGCTTTGAAGAAGTTCTCACTCAAATCTTCTTCTCGAAGTGCAGTAACTTCTTCCGGACGAAGCTGGTAGTTCTTCAGAAATGCGGCGATAAGGTCCTGACGTTGAGTGTTATGCTCTAATTCTTGCTTCAGACGCTCGGTGGCAGTAACGATCTCACTAGTAGTGCTACTGCAACTACTCAAGGACTTCGCAATTCTGTTGAAAAAGAAAAAATTAAATGCAAAAATCATCATGATGCAGTAGATACCACTTAATCTCCTAAAATCGATCACGGCCAAAGGACTACAGCTCCTCAAATTTTGCAGTTTAACACTATGTATAATTTCATCATCGTAACAATGCTGTAACCGTAGATTCATTCCCACCGAAGACTAATCAGTGTCCAGACGTTTCTACGGAATTATCATAAAATTTCAACTAACGTCTCTAGGAATACCGACTAGCAAGTTGCAAGCTATTATCTAACCATAGCACCAAATGTCACCTCCTCAGTGCCGAGCTACCACGACCTACAACCACTTGAAGTGCCAGAATGGCACTCCAGTTAGCTAAATTTCACCCGACCATTATCAAGTTATGCGAAAAAATCTACAAAACCGTGGATACATTCTCATCCGAAAGAATGTGGACAGATCAATGCCAGACACAGCGCATAAACCTTCGTTACTATAACCCCAAAGAATCCCCCAAAGTCACGAAACCCTAAAGATCAAATCTGAAGAGTGAATACCTCTCACAGCACTCGGCCAGGCCCACGACTTCCAACTCCACCGCTTCCAGCGCCTTCTGCGCCGACTCCGAGGCCCGCAGAAACTCCTCATTTATGGACAAGCCTCGCCTCTCGATGGTCGCCCGCAAGCTCCGTCGCGCCTCCTGCGTGTTCTCCGCGTAGAACGACGACAGAGTGTTCAGCGACGCCAGCAGATCGGGAGAATCCGTCCGCGTCTCCAGCACCTTCTTCAGCTTCCGCGCCAAGCCGGGCGCCACAGTCATCGTCCCCATCGTTATTGCCTTTCTCCAAACTCCAAACCTTAGYCCTATGCTAAATCAATGCAAACCCATCACCAAACCCATGTGCTCCCGCTCTAAATCATCATCAAATCACAGATGCGAACAATGGGACACAGGATCCCGTGTTAGTGTTGTGACTATTGCTAATGAGCTCTGACGACGAGGAAGAAGCATTGYGAGCTAGACCGGTACTAGAAATGTCCATTACGGGCCCCCRTTTTTGACCTAATCGCTCTAAAGCCTGTGGGAATCTCTTGAGGGACGCCAGCAACGCAAGAACAATAGATCTGGCGTGGTTTCTTCGCCCTGCGCTTGCTTCCGCCCTTCGGTGCTCACCACTTATGGAGCAACCAGCAAACATTGACGAACGGAGAGGACGTCTGAAAGGCCTTACTCTTTCGCAACTGCGCGGTTAACCATGAGTGCAACCTCGCGTGGTACCACGTTTTCGTGCACCAATGATAAAAGGGCACCACGACATAGGACATATCGTAGACTAGTAGGTGATTATGGTGGAAGCACCTTAAACCGTCAATATAAACAATTCAGCATAGTTGGAGGCACCTTTTTCGAGAAATAATATTTTTGCAGTATTAGCAAGTGAAAATCATGAATATTCAAAAAAAAAAATTAGATGTTAGGATGTTGTATGTAATTCTATGATTTTTCAAGGTACAGGCTGCCTAAACCACTGAATCTGTCCCATAGATGAACCTAAATATGTAATCTTCAAAAATCAATAGTTTGCCAATCAAAGTTAATCAAAGTTAAGTATGTGTCCTTCAAATGTGTCAACCAATAAGATTTAAGCATTTGGTGGACACGTTAACCAAAATCTAGGACACAATTAGATGAGTGTACGGTACAAGAATGGGAACATGTATGCTAATGGATGCTTCTACCTTATGTCAATTATTGTGCATATTTCACTCTCTAGGCATTTTTTTAATTGTGGGTTGCAACTTTTTAGCAATATTTTTATAAACTTGAAAGTGCTTTGCAAATGAGTTTCAAATTAGAARAAGAATTTGGAAGTTTTCATTTTGATAGTATGCTCTTAAAGCGACCACTTCAAGCTTACCTAACTCATCATTGCCAATAATAGATATTTTAAARAATATGTCAACCATTCTTAGATAGAGGGCACATTTAGAACATGGTCGCTTTTAGAGCATGCWACCTAAGTCCAACCTCTTCAAACCCAAGAATAAAAATGACRTCAACCATTGTAGTCGTATCAATCACTAGATGTTGCCAATCATTTTGATTGCTTATAAAGCCTTGATTACATGGTGTATATTTCTAACATTAAGTATAACTTTATATTGAATTGTTAGCTTTTGTATAGCTTTACAACTCTTAGTTTGGAGGAAAAAAGTAAAGATATCACTATAAGRGAAAGRGGTGTTTTAAGTATAGTCCTAGGAATAAGACTTTTAGTGATGACCTATAMGGAGTCTTTTAAGTRAGAATTTACTAAAAACACATGTCTTTGAAAGGTTTAACATGTRCACTAAAATTCATGTGTTTTTAGTGCACATGAAAAACAAACCTTTTAAATGTGTTTTTCATGTGCACTAAAATTCAAGACGTTTGGAAATATGAGTCAAAAGTTATGGCCTAATATGTTATTTTTTTTCGTAAATGGGCAATTAGGGTAGATAAAAAAAATCTAAATCTAAAATTGAAAATTAAAATTGAAAATTGAAAAATCTAAAATTTGAAATTGGTTTTGTAGATTTACATATATGTGGAAAGCTTTGAATCATTCCATTTTTATTAATGAGTCAAAATTTATGAGGAGTTTTAGTTTGGAAGCAATTACGAATTCCCCACTCTAAAATGAACTTTGAAGTTCTTTAATTAACTCAATTTTCAATCATTTTTGAAAAAAAATAAAACCATAGTCGATGTAGATTCTTCATTACAACATCACAACCACTGGGATTGGCATTTTTCAATTCCATAACTAAATTCATGACAATTTTGTATTTTGAATCATTCTCCATTTCTTTCTACTTACTATTTTTTTCATATATGTTGTACAATTCCAAATTATCTTAAATTTTTCAAGCATGAAGCCAACTTGCCTTGAAGAATGAATCCAAAGATACACCACCATTTTGGATATTTTCTCATGCAAATGTGACCTTGTGAAGTGTAGCTGCCTGATTTTTTGCAGGGCCCCAAAAAAAGATTTTTGTCAATTCAAAAGTTAATATTTTGCAATGTACATGGTGGAAACTTCTGAAATTTTTCCACATGTTTTCAAGTCGGCATACTACAAGATACTAAGGTTACATTTGTCCAAAAATGTTTTTAATGTGTCCAAAAGTTGGTATTTGTTCTAGAAATGGCAATTTTGGAACATTTTTGGTGAAAACACAGYAAAGGAACTTAAGGGGTTATGRCGGAAGTACCAAAAATCAACTTCAATTGTAAACSAACCTTGAATATATTTGGATGCAAGTACTCCAAAATGTTGTAAATGTATACATGATTGTAGAAAATAGTTTAGGATAYATCATAAAGTTGAGTTTCAGAATTCATAGTATATTTGTACAAATGCATATAAACTAGCTTTTGGGGACCAAACATGGAAACTTAAACAAACTAACTCTTTATGTGCACCATCACAAAGCTCACTTAGAGTGGTTGGAGTTCTTTCTTTTTCCACACAAATTGTAGAGACTCACTAATTTTTTTTTGAAAATTCATGATTATTAGGAGTCAGTGTGTTGAAAATAGTCTTATGTGTTGATTCTTCATTGTATTACTACTGTGAGGCGGAGTTGGGACTACTAAAGTGACATGGGATTTTTTCCCGTTCAAATGTACTTTTGTGTGTGTTAGATTTTAAAATTTCCAGTGCCCAAATCTGATGGTTTTCAAGTATATCCAACCGTACAAAGTGGAACTCCATTAATACATGGGTAGTGTGGAAATTTTTGAACCGTTGATTCCCTTATTTGGTATGCTTTTCTATGGGGGGAAATAGTTTCAGCGAGTAGGAAATTATGGGTGAAATGAGATTTTTTCCTCTTTAGTGGCTTCGTAGAGGAGGCAAACTTCCCAATTTGCATCAAACCTATACTAACAAAATTTAGCTACTCACACAGACTCACCTTTCAATTTGGAAAAATGACAAAAGCTCTAAAATTGTGTTGTAGACAATGGAGTTTAGGGAGGTACCTCGGACACTTAAATTTGAGGTCCCATGCTCTTTGAAATTTGCCAAAATGAGTGTAATGTGAATTAGCAAGATCTACCTGGGTGAAAAAGATACTAATCAAAGATGGAAGAATCTAAAAAAATTTGAGGCAATTCCACCGTCTAGATGTTTGCCGAGGCAAACACGATGTAAGATGCCTCAATGTTCTCATACACTCATTGAACAGTCGGGGTGACTATGCAGTTGGACAGGGTCACAAACTTCAAGGTAGCATAGAAAATGGAGCAAGTCCGAGAAGTTCTTGTATTCACTCTTGAATTTTTTCTATATACTTCAACCGATTGAATCCATTTTAATTGTAAATAAGGCTTAATAAGTACCACTTTTAGACTACAAAATCAAAGGTATATTCATTGATCAATTTGTATACCATAATCAAATCTAGAAACCTTGAACAAAGAGATTTCTCACTTGGACTTGCTAGATTATCAAATGTCAATTCAAGTTTTAACTAATCTTAAATACACAAATTATTAAGAATATCTACTCTTGCCTCAAGGAATTCTCTTGCATTTACGTTAGGTAACCATGTGCAATAATGGGATATTTAATGGGGGGTATTTATGTCCTTATGAAAAAAAATTCTCCCTATTTGTAGAAGAGAAGTATAAGGGGTATTTTTCAACATCCTATATTTTTTAACGTAGTATTCTTATTGGTATAGAAATACATGATACCAAGAAGAAGAATACTGCATTGCCAAATGAAGTGTGTGAATAGAAAGCATTTGCATAGCACTGAAATTGCCACAACAAAAAAGGCATGAGAGAAATTGTAATCCATTAAGAGTTATTCAAAACACTACCAATATGTAAAGAATGTCATTGATTAAATATGGAACTCCCAAACACAAAATTGTAGGCCACCACATAAAATCCAACAATGGTATGAATTGAAAAAAGGATTATGACATTCTAACACAAATATAGAAGCAAAATTTATAGAAGAACAAGAATAAATGCACCAAGTTTTGAATACAAAAACAAAGGAGTTGTGGTTATTTTAGATGAACACCTACTATGGTTCAATGCCCCCCCAAAACCATATTCATTCTTAAATTCCTTCAATTTCCAAACAAATAACCAGATGAAAGCACGTGCAGTGAATGAATTTCCTAAGAATAGACTAGTAGTGATACAATTTCCCCCAAAACAAACCAGATAGAAAAACCTGCAATGATTCAACTTCCAAACACTAAACCTCATTGATTCAATTTCCAAAAAAAAATCTCATTGAAATAGAATTTGCATGCACAAACTACCATTCACAACAAAAGCAAATTTGATACATGAAATCCATCACAATGGATATGAAATCTTGAGTTTGAATAAATTCCAAATAGTAAGAACACACTCACACTAAAGATAGCCAAAAAAACCAAAATTTTATATAAAACTTGTATTTACAAAACACACGCAACCCTAGTAGTAGCCCCACATTGCAACTAAAATTGACATGCTCAACTTTAGGGTAGTTGTCTAGGATCCTACAACATCTTCTGCAATGGAAATGCACATGGACGTAATTGCAACTAAAAAAAAGACATGGCACTATCAGATTCMAGTTCACTACCAATGCTTTTCCAAATACAAGAAACACACAGTAGCATAGCTCGGATCATTGGAAAAGACAAAAGAAACTCAAGCAGGAAAAAAAAAGTCAAGACAACCTTCAGCTCCAGTATATTGATCATCGAGATAAATCCAAAGACTTTGTGTCCGATGGAGGCCGTCACTCCTTTTTCAACTTCCGCGCTCATGGCTATTCTCCAAGGCCAAACTAGGTCCCTACAAATTTGCTCTAGTGAGTTGACCGAAGGGTGAAGTGCACCAGAGGTCAAATGTCCTTTGCATTGAAGCACCAAATTGTAAGTTCTCTCTTGCAACATAATTGCTTACAAAAACTAGTGAGGGCAACACACCCAAATCCAAGAAAGCACGAAGGCGAAACGCACAAGGGAGCCAAGTTTGCGCACACGCCGTAAACCCTAATGCCTTTGGAAGGGCTAGCTCACTTGTAGTCACACGCCAAAAAAAAAATACGAGTTCCCTCTAACATTAAAAATGAATGGARAAGTCTGAAATTAGTCTTCAAACCCTAACACCCTATCAGAATGTAATTATCCAACTGAACCTACTACATAGTTTTAGGAAAATCCCAAGCATTGTATCATTTTCTATCCGGAAAATGAAAGAATATCCTAAATCCTATTTTATATATAAGATTATACTATATATTACCAATGCTATGATAGATCTAAGAAAGTTATATATTGTTTCTTCAACAAATTTAAATTGACTATAATTTTTATCTCATGTAGTTTTCTATGTGATCGATGGTCATCTCCTTGACGGTCTTGTATATTTGAAGACATTTTTTTTAGTAAAATTTGATGTTTTATTGAATGATTGAAAGACTTATAATAACATCCTTCAAGAGAATTCTTTCTAGAAAACCAAAGCTCTATTTTGGGTGATTTTTTAAAGTATATTTTATGAATTTGCATGAAAATTGATTGAAACTACTTGTGATCAATTTTGAAGATTCGATTGCAAAGACATATAACAAAAAAGACGTATATTTTTTGAAAGTTGAAGTATCAAAATTTAATGCACATACATATATTTATACTGGTTTACAATTTTATAGATAATTAGTTTACTGTTTTATAGATAAATAGTGATGATACAATCAATAGATCAAATTTAATTCCATCAAATGTAGTTTTTGCATTGAATTAAGATCTTAATTACAAGTAAAAAATATTTTTAGATCCCAAATATTCTCCATTAAAACTAGAGGCATTTATATGGTAGATACTATCAATTTTTAGCCTAATTTGTATATTTATTAKTCATATTGACATATTGTCAATAAATGACATGCTTGTATTAGTTCAAAAAGTATACTAATTTGTATTAGTTTTAACAAAATGCAAACAAAGTGATACAACCCAAGATTTTCTTGCACCAAATATTCTAATTTGGTTTTCTTGATGGGATTCTTTTATCAATTCTTTTGTATAATAATCTTGAAGAATGAAAATCATATAAATAGATGGAATTCAACATTTTCTTGTTGTGTTATATTAGATCTTTTGCATTTTTGAAGTTAGAGTTAGAGTGTTGTCTTGATTGAATTTAAGGTCATTGTAGAATTGAATGTACGAAGTAATAATCATCATTCAATAGAGAAGGATGCAAGATGTCCTTAATATTTGAAGAGTAAAGAGCAGATTGGTGAATTTATTTTTAGAATTTAGGGTTTGAGATAGTTATTCTTGATTTGTCTTCTAGATTGTTTTGCATTGCCATACCTCCCCTACTTTCTTTTAGCTAACAAGTGATATCATCAACAACATTTGAAAGAGTGATCATAATTTGCAATTACTCAATATTAATTCTATCAATTTTTGGAATGGTGATCAAATAATATTAAATCAAATAATGTCAAATAATATTTTTATAATATTCTCAAATTGAAAAGTTTAGGTTTCWTGAATATTTTTGTTTCAAATTGAAATGGCAAAGTGGCTCTACTTTCATTTTTGCCTTAATGATAGCAATGRCGTTTAAAGCCTAGAATTGAAAATTCCTTCTAAAATTGATTATAGATTGAATATTTGTAATTTTCACAAAAAAAATTCTTTATGTTCAAATGATAAGTTCTAAGTATGATCTTTTAAATTTAAATTTTACTTATTTATTCAAGTTGTTTTTAAAGGGTCATTTAATTGTAGAATATCTTCTAAGAACAATCCTAGAAATCTATATTGTATGAATTTAACTTAACTAACACAAGAATCAAAAATATTTTGAAGGATGAAAAAAACAAAAGTTTGTGTGAATTGCTTTTAAGTTTTTTTAATTATTGCTTGAAATTTATATTACAATAGTATTCTTCTACCCATGCCCACCTATGCTAGACGAATTTGTCTTAAAATCTTGTCCAACTTTTCCATGCATAGGAATTYYTTTTCCATATAATTATGTAAGATAATGCATTTGAAAACTTTGGAAATCAAAGAGTGCTACAAGTATGTAGATTTTTCAYTCCTTATAACTTTGTAAAAAAGCAAATGAGATTATTTTTCAATTTTTACAAATTTGCAATCAAAACTTTGGAGAAGACATGTTTTGCCTTTATAAGTCTTTGTAGGGATTAAAACAAACACAAAATGCGTTGAAACAAATATAGTATTAAAACCAACACAGAWTTAATATATAATCTTTTTAGACAATAGGTGGGTTTTTTGGCATTTTTTGGAACAATATTTTTGTTGTAATTAATGTGTTTTAATACTTTCTTGTAGCTATAGCAATTTGTATTTTCTTTCTATTTTGTATGCACTTTTTTTTAACAATAATTCAATATAAAATATTTAATGAATAGTTTGAAGCATAATGTATGGGTTACTTGCAATATTATATTTTCTAGAATAAAAATGAATTTTCATTTTCATAAACACAATAACAAGTTTTATGAGTATTATAGATGAAAGATAACATTGACATTTGTGTGTCTAATCATTCTTTATTATAATTAAAGCAGTAAGAAATTTTGGTCCAATGCTAATAATATGATGGATTGCTGCAGAATGCCATTGCATTGATCATGCTTCCAGGGGAGCTACAGGTTTTTCGAGAGAGAGCTAATGATTTGGAGGCCATTCTTGCAAAATCTCCTAAAAATTCAAAAGAACTTCAACATCAACAAGGTCATGAATGTAGTGTCCTTCAGGTGCATTTCATTTTTTTGTTACTTTCTATTCCTACTAATCATCATTTTCTATTCTAAGTTACAAACTTGAAGAGATTTTTGAAGATAAACACAACAATACAGAAGGAGATACAAAGGGTTAGRGAAGCGTWTAAGAAGCTCAAAGAAGAGGCCATAGAAACTTCTATAGAAGCTGACAAAGTTAACATGGAAGCTGTGCGAGCTCTTGCTATTTGGGAAATATATACTGATTATATTTCAGGTACAAGCTACAATGCAATTCACATTGTTGTATAGGCTCTATAGGTAGCTTTATTCACAAACAACTCTAGCTAAGTACGTGACTAAATACAATTTCACARTGAGAATGTTTTGACTTCTTTTGTAGGAAGGAATCATGAAGGGAGTTGCTATACAATGGACAGGCTGAATGCTGAGGCTGCACTAAYTAATAAGTTATTGAAGTTGTTAACTATTAAACGAAATTTAATTAGTGGAAAAGGCATTGAACATGTAAGCTCCATCAAGCCTTCACTGCTCTCAAAATTATGTGAATTTTTTATTTTATATAGACCCTTCTAACGTGGTCATYATTATACATGTTTTAAAATTTGTAATATCTTTCATATCAATGTTTGGTTTAACGTGGTCATCATTATAYATGTTTTAAAATTTGTAATATCTTTCATATTAGTGTTTGGTTCTTTTTGACATTGTATTGAATTTTCAATAGTAAATTTCATGCATTCAGTTGTGCCCTCAAGCTCTAGAGGAATTAGATGCTATTTGTAAGCAAGGATTAAGAAATATCATGGAAAAACAATTTCAAGTATTGCTAACAACACTTTAKCAATCTATTCATCCTTTCATCTACTAAACCATACTTGCATATTTTTGCTTTTTACATTATAATTTATTAATTGTAATTCTAAAATGGTTTACTTTAGATATTTGGTCAAGTAGAACTTCTCTAAACATCATTCAATTTAAGAAAAATATTTTTCTTCATCTAAGAAATTTAATCTATTTTATATTAGGTGCGGGTAAAAGCGCCACGCTATACGTCATCTACTCATCCTTCACTTTTGCCTGAAGGTTGTGATGATCCAATTCCTAGAGTTTTACATGTTCAAGATGCGSTTGAACAAAATAGCTTGGAAAAGCGAAAAAGGAAAAGCACGTCTTTTCAATTGTTGAAAGAAAATGAGATTTTTGAAAAACAAGTAAAAGAAAGTTTGGAAGGAAAGAAGAGATTGGAAGATGATGGGCTATTACAAAGTTATGAATCTAAACTACAATCAACCAATTTAAAAGAAACTCATGTGTTTGAAAAAACAATTGCAAATGTTGGATCTCATAAAGATTATATGGTCTTAGAARTAGAAGACGAACTCCAAATAATTGATCCAAAATTGGATAATATTGCCAAGATTAAGGAAGAAGAAATAGCTTATAATRTTGACGCTGATACAAGAATTGAAAAAAAAAATCTTACTTCTTCAATAGAACAACTAGCTCAAAAGGAATTGCAAAAACAAAGTTTGAATAAATCACTAGAATTTTGGACAAAYACCAATGAACAATTTCCAAGTTCTTCACCTCAATTGAAAAAATTAGTTTTGCAAAAGCCAATTTCTGGAATACCTCTTAAAATTGAAATAAATACTATGAAACAAACTCCACAGCATCAACCACTTCTGCAGAAGCGAGTATCRTTTTCACAGTCTAAATCTCCTACAATTGAGGCATAAAAATTAAAGTTTGGTTTGTTATTTGAGTAACAACTCTTTTCTAATTTGAGGCATAAAAATTAAAGTTTGGTTTGTTATTTGAGTTTGCTAAAGAGAGTGAGTTTGGATTTGTTAGTGCGTATTTAGATCCGTTTGGATTTCACAATGCACATTATTTTTCTTTCTCCACTGAAGGTTGTATCCACTAATTGAGTGTGCCACTTATTCCATGTATACTAACATGATTTGTTGGATTCAGGTTAACACCCTTGCCATATTACTACAAAATGAGATAAAACAAACTATCTATGGAACTATTTGCATAATCTTGCATAATACAGTAAATTTCATAATCTAAATAGAAGATTATAGTTTTAAATTAAGTTTTATTGTCATAAGATATCACCAAATGATGGGCAAGTTGATTAAATCCCCCCATTATAGAAAATTTTGGGTGTCGCCTTGTTTCCCCAAGGGGACTTCTCATACTAATASGACTTGTTGGATTCAAGTCAACAACCTCTTTGGTAGCCTATTGGATCCAAGTTGGCTTTTGAACCTAAGTAATTCTATTAAACTGGGTAGTGATTTTTTCCGGCTTCATTGATAGTTAAATTGTCAGGTGATTGCAAGAAACACTTGTCCAATTTTTTTGTCCCCTTGCCCTTGGACAAGTGGTTTTTGCTCATAACTTTTGCATAGTTTGATCTTTTGGAGGGAAATTTGGAATGAAAACACTTTTGTAGTGCAAAAATCTCAAATCAAGTGGATTCAAATTTTGCTCATTATGATGAACATGTTTTTTTTCTTGACTTTTCTATACCACTTCCTAACTTCATGTACAAAAATCTTGCAATCTGTAAAGTGAAAGTTTTTTCAATTTTTTTTTTCAAATTCCTCTATTAGTCTAATACAATGTACATTTTTTCTCTAGACATTAGAAATTGAAAGATTTGGACATCTTTCAAACTAAATTAAACCCTAGTTCCTTCAAGTTAATAAAGTCATGTATGACTCTTATTTCATAACCAAGGAGAAGTAATCCAAATGCTCATTGTCTATTCCCCTCCATGTAGGTAAACATGAAGAAATTTGTCCCTCATATTTTTGCAGTTGGTTAGTTTTGWAGTTTTTGACCATTCCATCCTCTCTAAGCATTTCCAACTCCAAATATGAATTCAAATTTTCCAAAAAATTATCATTAACTAAACGGTCTATACACTACAATAAGTTCATTCTAGATCAAGCTTTTCCTTCAAATTTTTGTCTATAACCACAGTAGCAATCATTAATATTGGTTTCGTTGAAAAAGTAGATGAAAAGCAGCAWATTGTATGAAATATTGCTCAAATGGATGAAAAAACTACAAAATGGATTGCAAATACTCAAATGGCTGAAATTTATTTGGTRGTAAGATAACAAGGTCCCATTTCAAATTTATCGTATCTAAACATAGATTTACCATCCAACGATGTATTTCCAGCTAAAAAATAAGCTAAATTGTTTGGTTGGTTCAGATTTAATCAAACGTTATTTTACCACTAAAGTAAAAGTACCTTTTACATCCCTGGAAAAGAGACCCTTGCGGTGAACAAAGTTGTCTTCTATGGCTCTCCAACCAACCCTAGCCCTTGATTTTAACTGATAAGTCCCACCAAGGCATCTAGCGAAGCATAATACCTTCCCAACATGGGCAAGACCATCATTGCCTGGTTATACCCCGGTATCTTCCTGGGAAAGTTCCATCGCAGTGACAATCACTTGACAAATGAACAATCGGTAGACTGGACGGGACTCACGGGAGGCCACTCCCAAATACCGACAGTTTGAACAAAGGGATCATGGCATGGCAGCCGTTTCAACTTTCAAGTCTCTGACCGTGTCAGTCTGACCCAACTCGGGAACTCCAAAAGTTTTCAATCAGTTAGAACTTCGTGTCAGAAACTCAAGTTATGGAACGAAAYTGCTGGGCCGCAGCCCGCGGATGTGCGGGACGACTTCGGCACGACCTATCACAGAATCCGATGTAGAGGAAACCAAGTCCACATCAAACGCTCGAAGATGAAGTTGCTAATTATTTGCTAATTACGAATAACTCAAACAGATTCCATAGCAATCTTTGTTGCCGATCGAGTCTGTCGGAATCGGTACATCAATGTAACATTATTTTGCACTCATACCGCTTTTGGGTCATCGACCCATAAGACTCAGTTGAACCCACTTTGAACCCTAAAACAATACTCCGTACTATGTGTGTACCAAACACAGATGTTCAGTTCTGTCAAAATCAGCTTGACGTTGTTGAAAACAACGTTCAGGGAGTTTTCCGAGAATTATCGGCTACTATTTCCTTCAAATCCTATGGTCAACCATTTTTAGACACGTGTACCTACCGGTACTCTGATTAGTGGCATTCGGGTTAGATTCAGCATTATATTAGAAAATATCCACGTCACGGTAAACTAATTACAAGAGGGCACGTGGGATTTTGAGACAAAACTTACTAACCTTCCTGTTGCATAACAGGGTAGAAAGGTAATCAGCAATGGTCCTCCACGTGCTGGGAAAGTATTAGCTTTTTGTGCAAGCGATTGGTCCTAACAAGGGCGAATTTGCGGGTTCGAATTAGGTAGCAGCATTGGACGAGCATGGAGTTTTTCAGGGACGCCTATTCGGTGCGCCTCTTTGCGCATACGGGCAAGTACCTGTGGGCCTCGGAGGATCGGAAATCCGTCGCACAGAGGAAAGGCAAAGACACCTATGGCGCCGTCTGGCGCGTGGAGCTTGTTCCGGAGAAGAATACCATCAGGCTGAAAAGTGTGTACGACCTATTCCTCTATGCTTCCGACTACGCATTTCTGCTGGGCGCCACCGGGAAGAAGGTGCAGCAGAGCTTCGCCTCGAAGGCTGATTCGTCGCTTGAGTGGGAACCTGTGAGTGCCGGAACGTTTGTAAAGCTGAGGACGAAGGGGGACAAATTCTTGCGCGCGAATGGAGGCATGCCGCCATATCGGAACTCGATCACGCATGACGTGCCTGTGCTGGCGAGTAGCCAGAATGTGGTACTCTGGGAAGTCGAAGTCGTGAGGATGAAGGAAGCTGCGTCGATGCCGCCGAGTAGAATGATATCGCCGCGTGTGGTATGGTTGCTTCCCTGTTACTGCAATGTGAACTGTCACTATATTTTCCACATTCCGATGTCAGGGAGCTTGTATTCTCAAATTTCTAATCATTCTTGTTAATGAGTTTGTTTCCTCAAACTTCGAATTGTTCTTGCAAGCAGTCGAATGCATCACGACCCAATGCGTCACCACCACAGAATGCATCACCACCACCACCACCACCATCACAGTCACAGCCACAGCCACAAGCAGAGAGCTCCAGCGATGATGAAGACGTCTCTGTTCCTGCAAATATTCCGAAGCATCGCGCACGGACAAACCCTGCGCCACGGAAAATCGAAATCCCTCCAACGTACAGCTCGTCCCCGTCCGAGTCTGCGTCTCCAATTGCAAGCCCTCCGCGACGGCGACGTGCAGCACCACCAGAGCAAAGCCCGCCGCCGAGAAGACGAGACTCACCCCCGTCCGAACCGGTCCGAAACGTAAGACACCCTCGGCGTGACGCAGCTTACGACGAAAGCCCTCCTCCACGGCGACGCRCGGCAGACGCAGATTTCGACCAAAGCCCTCCTCCACGGCGACGCGCGGCAGACACAGCTTTCGACCAAAGCCCGCCACCACGGAGAGGCGTGGCAGACGCAGCTTACGACCAAAGCCCGCCACCACGCAGACGCGCGGCAGATGCAGCTTACGACCAAAGCCCGCCCCCGCCCAGACGGGCGCCACGGGATGATTACGACTCCGCGGCGTGGGAGACGCGGCGGCAGCGGCATGACGACCACGATTCCTCGCCTGAGCCGTCGCCGGCGGCACGACGAAGCAGCAGGCCGGTTGATTACGAGCATTCGGAATCGTCCAGCAGGTCGGGGAGGGAAAAAGTGAAGTCACCCGACATTCGGCGCATCTTCTACTCGGTGGCGGAAGACGACGGCCAAGTGCTGGCCCATGACGTCGGGAGTTACGGCGATTTCATGTTCAAGGGCCATGGCCTGGAGGAATTGACGGCGGAGTTGCAGCGGGTGACAGGAATCCATGAGGACATCATCCTGTGCATGAAGAATCCGATTAGTGAAAAGCTCTACAAGATGCGTCTAGCGCTGCCTCCCAATAAAGCTCCCCTGTCCGTTGTCATCGTCCGCAGCAACTCCCAATGTATGTCTCCGTGTTGCTTCCCTCTCTTGACAATGTAGGGTYAAAGTTGAGATTTTGCTTCCGAGTCTCTGAATTCCTTGTCTGACTAAGTTAATGTTTGCTTCGTGTTGCAGTTGGGAGGGTGTTCGCTGCGCAAACATCTCGCCAGCGGTGATGATCTCCTCCGGCTTGTGAGGTTTCGTTTTTGATACTTCAAATGAGATTTCGTGGTTTCCTTCTTCGCCATTCTTGTTATTAAGATCACTCTGTTCGAGTTGGAGATTTAATGTATATTATTTAGTTGCACGCAATTAGTGATTGGAAGCTGTGATCGGCGTCTTCTGTGGCTGTAAAGAACCTGATCACTGTCGCAAGGAGCGTTCCTTCAGCATGAGGAAGTAAAGAGACACCATCGGACTATTTCTCCACTTTGGTGTAATGAAACTTGTAGAGATTTGCTGCATTGTTCAGCTTGGGATATTAATGTTCAAATGTGCTAGGTTTCTATGGACTAGCATTATTATTATACAGTTACTTCCAGTGCAAATGAAAACATTGAAGAAGTTTCTTTTTTCATTTTCGACATTGAAGCTGCCAAGGAATGTTTACTGGGTTTATCAAAGGCTGCACAGAAACACAGTAGAATGGGCACATCCATGTTTGTAAGGTTGCACTAGTGACAAGAAATATGGAGCATGGCATTGAAGAGATTCTTGTTTGAACACGTAACCTTCGTGAAGTTGCTCCTCGATTCTGCAAGACGGCGGGATCAGAAGAGCTCCTTCAGATAAGACCACGTTAAGTTGCTTCGTCAAGATTCAACTCCAYGACAATTGACAGTTTACTGATTTTGATGAAGGAATAGGAATGTGGAATTCAGAAACGTGGCTTACAACCTTTAGCAAGAGCACAATCAAGCAAAAGAAATCTACGATAATCAAACAAAGTAAAGACCTTGGTTGTGATGTCCAAACGGTATGCATGCCTGTTGGGGGAGGGCTTCAGTGGAGGGTACCCTTGCGAACAGAATGACAACGAGTGGCAAAAGCGGTCGTTTCGGCGTTACGAACCATAAATGCTATAGCACAGTACTCCGTATTYACTACTCCGTAATGGACTGTCTTAGAATGGCTGTCTTCGTTCTAACATATCTCCGACACTCAAGTCATTATGCGAATATGAAGTTATGAACTCGAAGCAAAATCCTTACAAGTCTGAACTTGGTTTCACTGTGTCAGGTGCCAAACACAGAATCACTCTTCGGAATACCCTGGACATGGAAATGTCTCTCTTTCAAAAGAAACGAGTRTCTGGAAACCCAAGGAACTTAAGTCTACTATCGATGCAATCTAATCATCATAGGCATGACCTATACACAAATCTACAGTAATAGGCCAAGTGCAAAACCTCAAAACGTCAGCCACAACTCCAACATCGTCTATTACCCACTCACTAAATGCCTAGTAGTAGGGTAGGGACGCCCAAAACTGCCAGGGGTCTAGAAGCGCCAATTCATCAAAAGTTCTGCTGGTGTACATAGTCTTAATCCATGCGTATCTAATTTGAAAGAAGCGATGTTGGAGCATTTACCAACCAAACTTGAACCCTTCATAAGCTTTGTAGATTGTATCCAATTAATGCATTCTTTGGTGCGCTGGAATCCTCCTCTGTCATTTGCCAAGAAGAATCCACCTCAACAGCAAAAGTGGCGACTTTCGGTGTCCTACCTTAGAGGTAAGCCATTTCCTTTTCAGCTCCCGCACATCGTCGTGGAGCAAAGTAAGCGGTCGTAAACAATTTGGTAGTTGGAGTTGGACACATTGAGCTTGCAGGTAAAAGCCGAAACCTCGCCAGCATCGTGCCAGTAACAGTCGCCTATGTCCCCGCCATGTTGGTCATGGAGTTTGCCAAAGTACCCGGCCTTGCAAGCGGGTCGAATGGTGACACCACTGTAGTCACAAGTGTTGTTGGGGAGATGCAGATTGTAGCCTCCATGACAATCAGGATACCTCCCACCAGCTATGGTGCCGGTCGGAACGCCTCCACATCCCCATTTCGTGCTGGGAATCACCAGCTGATAATCAAACCCTGCATCATCATCAAATCCATAATACATATTGACAACGTGAAAGTCAGCACTGCCTAACCAAGGCCTCATGATCAGGAGAAGCAGCAGCATCGGAAGAACTCGGAGGTTTCTCATCCTCTCTTGCAGAGGTAGGTCTCTCAGTGCAACAAAACCGAGGATGCAAATAGGAACGACTATCACGGGGCAGAACTGGCTCCCTCGCATGATAACAACGCTTAAGTACGCCCGCTGTACAGTACAGTACAGCCCTTCCGGCACACGCCCCATGTGAGTACAGAAGCAGCTCTTTGGAGACGAGGATGACGCCATCCACCCAATACATTGAAGGAAAAATCAGATAAACCGTCCAGAAAATGAAAGAAAGATTGGATGAGAGTGTACTTCAACTTGATTCAAAATAACAAAACTGAACAAAGGAGWTAAACCAGCAATAGAACATTGTCAAATTCTTCACCRCTCACCACCAGCCAAAGCCTTCATTATGATAGGACATAAAGCTGGATACCACAACAAGGACCGTCAGCATCTCAAGGAGCCTCCATTTTCTGCTTCATGGCAAGGCACAATTTGGGAGAAAGTTCGTAGAATACATCGTAAAGATATGCTAAACAATTTGGGCATCATCGTAAAGTTTCCACATGGCCATTTCGTGGTGAGCTTACTTTTCCCACTCTGGGCTGAGTCTGACGACCACTTGTACATATGTTTCATTACTCATATGTTGACCACAAAAGGATGTATAATAAGTTAGACTCATTTGCATTCAATGCTGGTTACTTAATATCGCAATTGCCATGTCACGGTTAGTACTTAGAACTCGCAGGATGTCACCTGAGAATCCATATGCTATTCCTTATAAAAGGCAGCAAATATGTTGTCTAGAAAGCTTAGTGGAACGCTTAATATTTGTCGTTGGAGACTCGCACGCCCTGATTGAAATATAACTGAAGAACAGTAATCGGAGAACAGCAAGCTTCAGAACCCAAATAGATTCAACTTCTAAGATCCGGGGAAGAGAAGATAACAATCTCCTAGAATGTACAAAATTCCTTCCACCACCCTTGGAATCGAATAAATTCAAATTCGAGTTGAACATTTTCATTGAAACAATTTACTAAAAGTAATACGCAATTACAACTTTTTCTCGGGACCCGCAGCCTCAGCTGGGGTTCTAGTCCTAAGCTGGTCAACTGCGTGCACAGCACTCTGAAGCTCTTCCCAGATTGCTTTGTACACCATACGTTGTCGGCTCACCCTAGACTGGCCCTCGAACGCTTCGGCTACTACATCAATGCTGAGGGATACAGACAAAAGAAACATAACAGCACAAGTTAGCACATCCTCTACTTTCGAACTCGAAAATGGTCAAAATAGTGGTTTCTATTGAATTGTACAAAAAATGCTTAAGATCTGGTCATAAAAATTTCAATTCTTTCTTCAAATAGTAAGTTTCTCAACACTAGAAAATTCTAAACACATTGTGCTATTTCTCTTATGATTTTCTTTTGACCGTAGTGATCTTAGTTTTGAATATAAATACTGAAAGACAACCCAATATTTTCAAGGAAAAAAAAAAAAGAAAAAAAAAAAAAGGTTTTTTCTGCCCGAAAATTTTGCCCGAAGTCGGGCAGCGACCAAAAAATGGTCGTTTGAGCGCTTAGGGGTTAAAGATTACAGATTTTTATTATTTATTTTGAGTCATTGTTTGGTTGAAGTTGTTGTGAAATATGATTTTATTTATTATTTTTGTTGAGATGGAAGTACATTAGAAGCATGGCTTGAACTCATGGAGAGAAATTCATTGTTGTCCTTTCATGTTGTAAAAATAGAATCAATATGATAATCTTGCAAGGTCTCTACAAAATGCAGATTTTTAAGTGAAAGTTTTTTAATATTTTTATGTAGGATAAGATTTTATTCAATTTTTTGAAGAAAATATTGTGGTGCCTATAGTTCAATTGGTGAATATGTCTACCCTTGGTGAAGAAGTCTCCCATCACTATCTTGTGCGACACAAGCCCGTCAAGCCATAACTAAGATTTCTAAAATTAATTAATGAAAGCTTTTAAAAGAAATAAAAAATAATCACTTGAACCCATCTTTTGTGACATGTGTCTTGTGCATATGGATTAATCAATCCACTCAAAGCACTTCCTATCCAATAGAGACCCTTGTATTCATCATTCAACATCATCCCACATTAGAACACCTAGTCTTGACATGTTTCACAAGAAAAGAGGTCACATAAAATGCACTTGTGCTGTAAGGTCTCTCATGTGGATCAACTAGATGAAGTCATCCTTACATAGTGGCTTTTTGAAAATAGCATATTAATATTGTGAATGCAACTTTTTACTTTGCATGAGTGGTCTCCTACAGTAAAAAAAAAGGAAATTATTCAAGCATAATTACTTAATTAACTAAAGTGAATTCTTTTAATAGTGGAGGCGCTCGCAGGCCTGGACGGGAATGTCAACAGACACCTTCACTTTTTCTATCGCTTATTCATGTTCCAAAGCGTTGCTCATTCTGAGCTACGTTTTCTAGTACATTAAAGCAATGCTTCAAAGTGTGCTCCTTGCACATAATTTAGTGTTAAAAGCAATGTTTGTGCTATTGCAATTTCGGATAGTATGTAGTAGTGGAAACTATCTGCCGCAAGTTTTGCGTGCCTGCTTGCAGTAGTTAACCATCAATAGCATATCGATTTGTCTTGCATGGTAGGCTTCTTCACACTTTCAGTTACTTGATCAATCAAGCATAATTTTGCTTCCACTTGCTTCAACGCTTGTTTATAGAGAACAAAATTCTTTTTCCACAAGATTTTGAACCTGAGTTCAGAGTCTTCGTCAATATCCACACTTTTTTACTCAAATGCGAGCAAACACTAACCAAACCTATCGAGGAGCGTGGAGCAGGCACTAACAAGTCGCCAACAATAAGCCTATCCCAAACCACAACAGAGGCGCTTACACTAAAGAGCAAATGGCGATGTAGTAAAGGAATTTCACGAATCTCTGCCTTTGTCGACTAGTGCTCCGTCTTCATCATGTTGCTGCTCCGTTGCGGTGGGAGCCAAAGTTAGGTGCCAAGTTGAGATCCATCAGAGGTGGGCCAACAAGGTCGTAAGGCGTGGCCTGGTTTGTAGGACAGCCCGTGCGCCACATCAGGTGGGCCCACCTTCAAATAGATGATTTAAGATCCTGCGCTTGAGAGTGCTTGCGTCCTTATTACACTTCAATGGCAATTACTAGAGTAAACCGGCCATTTACCATACAATTCCAAAAACCACTCAACAAATGCTTTCAATACCCAAACACTAACCACACAATTCAACTATCAATTCAATTGCAATGAAAACCAAATCTTATATCACCGCCCAATGACCACACACTATGTGGTGAAGGGATGCAAGGAATTTTTAACTAGATTTGAACTACATTGCCTTTAAATTGCAATAAAATTTGTAGGAATTTTGTTTTTTGCATTCTGTTTTTTGAAGGTAATTCTTAACATGACATTTAATAATCATGCCAAATTTCAAAACATGCAAGTCTCTATATTTATGTAGAGAAGGATTTGGATTTTGTGTGTGCAATGATTGGCAAGTTTAATCTTATTCCTCAGTAGTTTTCCTCTCAATTAAAATTATACATCGAGATGGATCCACTGCAAACCAGTCCGTAATGAGTTGGCTAGGAACGTGACCTAAACACAAGGTCTTAATTTCAGCACATCCAGTCCCAATACTTCCTGGAACTAAGTCTGTCGATGGCTGTCCATATTGGCGTCGCTTAACGCAACTTTTGAATCGAAAATGTGAAACTGTGAAAAGTGTGACTGCGGAACTGTGGAACTCTGGGCATTAAAATTCGGGGAGGCTTATTCTGCGATTTTAGAGGCGAATTCCCTGGTAGAATTCGGTCGATGATTCAATAGGCCAATTCCGTTTGGCTGAATTAGAAAAAGCGAAGCACCTTGCACAGATACCTAGGCTGGAAGTGATACTGGGGTGATACATACCTAGGATAAAATCGCAGAATAAGCCTCCCCATATTTTAATGTAAGAGAGCAGGCCTACAGGGCCTATTATGCCCTCGCTCGCGCAGCCTGGGCTCGCCTAGGCACGCTTGCCAGGGCATAATAGGCCCTGTAGGGCCTGTTCTCTATTACATTCAATCCCAGAAATGTTTACACATTACATTCCAGACTTGACCCGACAGATTTATTGGCAGTTGACGATCAAAATAATACCGGTTGCGAAGCATGCGGGAAAGTAGTTTCGGCTTAAGCATGCTTCTGAAAATCCGTAAGCTGCCCAAGTACAAGTACCACCGRTCTCTCTGCACTTTCGTTGCGTCGGATTTCCTTCGCACGGGGATTCCGACTCTAGGTTATACGTTGGCAATCAGGAACAGCTTTGGCAATCCCTGGAAATCATTTCAGGAAACAACGTTTGTATGTGGAATTGTGCGACTTGTTTTGGAGGTGCTTTTATCGATAGCTACGACGTACCGGTACTCTGGCTGCTTGGCTTCAACACTTGTGCTTGTTGATCGAACAACTGAAGGCGGGGGAGGGGGTGGGGAACGCGAGACAACGGTACTGGAGTAATTTGTCCCATAAGGTTTGCGACACCTGTAATGGAGTGTGCGGGTATATAGTCTTTGGGGTTTGGCTGGTGAGATATACCTTTCTCGGCCTTTTGGCTAAGATCAAGTGTAGTATCTGTTCTTATCAGTTTAATATCTGATACGGGGGTCATCGATCCCCATGATATTAATCTAATTTTTCAAGGGAGCGGGGCCACCCGGCAGCTTGCTGCCCGGCCCCGCGCGCGTCGCCTCGGTATTGCACTACCTCCTTGGCTGGCGCAGCCCTCCTCTCCGGAGGGACGCAATACAAATACAAACAGGATAATAAACCATACGACAATGTCAGTTGTCCACAAATTCCAGTTGCGCAAGTTGTATACTAAATTTTTTAGTAAGACGACACATTCAGATTTTGTGAGGTAGCCATGTAGAGAAGTGGGCTCTTAGATTATGTTGAAGATTACAGATCTTAGTTAGTTCGACGACCACTAATCTGTAACTGATTACCGGTAGCAGGTGTTTCCTGCGGTGGCGGACGATCTGCTGTTGTTATCATAGCGTGAGGATTGCTGTAGGATTTGGTCTGCAGAACCAGATTTATGCAGAAGGGGTGAGTTTAACATAGGGTTTAGGGTGAGGGTTTGAGATTTAGGGTTATGGCACTGTGAAACTTGCGGTTCAAGGACAAAGAAGGAAAATACGGTTTCGACTATAAACGGGCTATCTATGTAGAAGGTGATGCATCAGGTGCTTTGGGGTCATCTTTGAGATCGTCCTGTCCTTGGAGAATCTTGGCCATGTAACAGGAGCTTTATTCTACGAGCAGAAAGTCGCAGGCATGTTGAGATGCGGGGCTTATTAGTGCATGAAAGCAGTTGTAATCTCCAAGCTGGTTTGTATATCAGAAGTGAACTCTGGGACTTTGCTGCGGGGCTCAAACACACACGAACTCTTGATTATCTTATGCTGGTGTTCTTCCTTAAGTTTGAGGACTGGAGAAAAGAAAGAAGTTCAAATTATAACTCTTCGGAACCAGCGTCTGAACTTGAATTCCGTTTTGAACGAGATGGGGTGGAGGGTTTTGCGCCTGGGTTATTGCCAGACCACCACCTACGAATGCGTCTTGTTGGTTTGCTTACTCTTTTCGATATATTATTTATTGCTCTTTGAGTATGTGCCACCACTCTAGCTCCAAGTTTGGCCACATTGTCACCAAGTCTAGCTATATCGTCGCCCCATGTTTTCGCTCCTGGTTTGACCTACAGAATTCAGGTCGCCAGTTAGATATGTAACCTAGCAATATAATTATTGCTGCCTGGACTGAAAGAACCCCATACAGGAGTTTGATTCATCCGCACTCGCGGAGCACTCCGTCCTTAGACCTAAATAGAATATTAGCATTGGCGAAGAGACTGAGGATGAAATCGTGGAGTCGAAGTTATGATGACGATACTGAGGGAAAATCCCAGTTTTTCCAGTTTACTACAAATACATTGAACTTACTTCAATCAATAGAAAGGCCTTACCATCCCTCAGCCGTGTTCAAGAATTGTTTCTGGCCTCGCTTTCTGAACATAACTAAACCAAGAACATGAACAAAACAAAAGTGCACATCTGCATATTGATATTCCACCACAGTACAGGAGATACCTTCCTTTCGTCGGCATCGTATTCCTCGTCGTCGTCGTCAGGATCACGAGGACTACAACCTCCACTATCCCAGGATTGTTTTGAGTATCGTCTCTTGTGTAGTATTTCAATCCGGGTGATTTGTTCTGCATATACAAATGGATTGCTGTGATTTAAGAGCTACTTCCAAACCGGTATGACGAAGAGATCAGCACACAAGAAACTTCAATTGCACTCAAAATTGAGAATCGGAAAATTTTACAAAATCAATCAACTAGCCTTGAGGGTGCACATGAGTCGCTTGTCCATTTCAGCTTGTTTGCCTACTTTGGGAGTGAATGCTTCACCCGGTCCTCTTTCCTGTTCATTAACACCACACCTTTAGCAGTATCAGCCCTGACGTTCATGAACAAGCTTTGTAAGCAGCGAGCTTCGCAATCTGGAGCTCCCACGGGTCCCCCTCTTCCGAATTGGCTTCAAGGAAAAATTCCTGAAAATGAAAATGAAATGTAGTTTGAATACGTTTTGAGTAACTTATATTACATTGGGCAAACGAGGCGGTTGGCCCACGCAGGCTTGACTCAAATCTTTGCGAAGAAGCTTCAGCAAGCCACCGCGGTTTCCAACAGCCTTGAACAGATATTCTGCAACAGCGGTGTCATACTCGCCCRTGACCTATGTCAATGAGTCACATGTTGGATTGCAAAAAGATTGAGGGCCACTTAATTGATGCCATTCCTAAAAAAAACCCATCTACAAGTGGTCACCATCTCATTCTTTGTGTCCGGTTGCATTCTGTATTCAGATGCGTTAATTCCAGGCAGATCCGTACGAGACAAACGAAACAAAGCACGTCAGAAGTTACTCCGGATTAGGAGTGTGAAGTGGGGAGGACGAGACGAAGTTAATGCACGTACCTCTTGACAGGCTTGTTCTATAGTTTTACAGTCCGTTTTGCAAACGCCTTCCATCGGTTGCTCTACAAGCTTTAGCTCGAAGCCAGCCGAAATCAACATAAGTGGACGACAAACCAAGCTGCTGTCAATGCAGGCATATGATAACATAAATTTTCCTTTTGCATCCAAGAAAACTTGGACCTTTTCAAGCGAAACCTCATAATTACCAATCGGTAATATTCTATACCACATCCCGCAATCTCCCTCTCGCCTCTCAGATAATTAGCACCCCGCAGGTGAAATCTTTATTGGCAATCGGTTCACATCAGAGACCATTCCAGTTGTTAATTTCCCACCTGATCACCAAGACACGACACTTCAATTATACCGGTACTTCCTAAGTTAAATTCTCAAACCACAATTAAAACCTAATTCTCTGATGAAAAGAATTCTCAAACTGTCTCCCTCCTGTAGCTGCTGCTCACATTCTACGAAAGATAATGCAAACGAACCTCACCTCTCCACACCTGTAAAACCATCATACAGTAACACCTCTTGTGCAAATTGCTTGAATATTTGCTACGCCATCTCCAACTACAGGACCCAATTTATTGTGCTTGCCACTGTTGGTCCTCGTCAGTAAACCATCGCTGGCCTACTTGTCTACGGTACAACATTGAACTTGACCTACACTAATGGTTCTAAGACCATTTTTTTGGTGAAATCTCATCACCATCAACTCTTCCCAAATGGTTAATTTTTAATTTTTGAAAAAAATTCTTTTCCTATTTTTTACAAATTAAAATGTCAAAGTACCTATTTTCATGAGATTTTGCACTTTTCTAGTTCACCTAGTGAGAAAAAATTTCTACGCTTTTCCTTCCTAGAGTGCCTTCTTCTTAAAGGTATATACATTATACATATTTTTTTGTATTTTTTAAAATTGTTTTTCTAATTTTGTAGAACTCCCAAAAAATCATGAGTATTGTGGCAAAAGTGTACACAAAACGGCAGGTGTTTCTTGCAATGACCCCATAAGAACCCGAGGTAACTAAAACTCTGGCAACAAAATTTTGTCCACTTGCTGATCACACCTCTACGGAGATTACTTCCAATTTTGGAGACCAACCATTAATCACTACGGTTGTTAAAAACAACAAAGTACTACCAAATGTAGCCAAGCACTGCAAATCACTACAAGAGAAAGGTGTGTTTTAAGTATAGTCCTAGTAGTATAGTCTTTTAAGTAATGACCTTTAAGTAAGGTTTTTAGTAAAATTTTACTTAAAAGACAAGTAAATCTCCGTAGAGGTGTGATAAGTAAGTGGACAAAATCTGAACGGTAGAAATCTGATTGAATACACCCTATGGGACTGGCGGGAAGGCATTCATTCGTCCCAACGGTGAAGCTCCCCACTTCCACCCCAATCGCACGCAGCAAGCCAATTTTTGTCGAGGTCACCAAAAGACGTCTTCACAATGGGTTCAACCATGGGCGGTGAGGGGTTAAGCCATCTTTATTCCTAATTCTTGTTGCCATTTGCATTACCACCTTTATGGTTCTTTGTCTTGATCATACATCTTTTGGTACTTACAAACTCTAAGTCTTTGGGTGATTGCAAGAAACACCAATATTGTTTTGCGTCACACTTGGAATGATGGAGTTGTCATCAACTATAAATTTTGAAGAATGTACCCGATTAACTTGAAATTTTTATTGGAGATGTCTAACTCACAGAAATCAAATTCTTTATTTTCAAAAATTTATAAAAATCATTTTTATTTCTATTTAAATTTAGCTAATTTGTCACACTTTGGAGTTTAGGATTTTTTAGTGTTGGGGTGCCCAAAGTCAATGATCTAGAGCTGAAATTTTTGTAGTTTATTTCCACAATAGGCAGGCCTCTATCTAGCAAAGGGAATTTACTAAAAGGAATTGCAGGGAAGCCTAGTCAATTTACAGCATCCGTCAAGGCTTCACCGTATTCTTGGAGGTATTTGGGAGAGTATGTGATTTCAAACTACATTGTGACTAAGTTTTCAAAAGGAGTTCCCGATACTTGAGAAGGTGTGTAGATCAGGTTTAGATTGTTGTAGATCTGTATGTTGATCAATTTTGGTGAAATGATACAATGATCCTTGCTTGATGGTGAATTTTCATTGATAAATGTATTTTCAGTTCTCCAATGCCATGTGAATTTCAYTTGTTCGAATTCCCTTTGTCAAATTTGAGTTACACTCATTGAAAAGAAATGAAAATTCCTATGAACTTTCCAAAGAGATACAAAAACTATGAAATTCCCTTCAAAGAAAATCCAATTTTCCCCCTACACTAGAAATGTTGAACGGTTTCTTGAACATGAATGATAAAACATAGAGAAAACATTAAATTCATGAAAAAAGGCCATATTTGTTATATTGAAACTTGCTGTAGTCTCATTTCTATCTTTGACTCAAAGATAAACCACTTTATCTCTTTACTAGTATTTTTTTATAAATAAGCAACCACACCAACTCTCAGAATTTTATTGTGGGATCACTATTTGAGCATTATTTATTTTTGGTTTCAATTACTATTTTTTTAAATGAATTTTCAAATAACTAACATTAAGTCTCAAAATGTGCGAAAAGTCTCAATATAACGAATATGGCCTTAAAACCACCTGGGAAAACATAAAGAACTCTCTGAACTTACAGAGGGAGCTCCTTGTGAGAGCTCCTTGTGAGAGCTCTGACTCTGAACACCCGGGCTTGGGCAATTTAGTGGTCTCCATCTGCCACAATTGCCCTTGAGCTTTAATACTCACTTGAGTGCCGAGATCATGGCACGACATGGCAAACATGTAAAGGAACAGCACCTCATAGTGAYCACCCTGTCWTCAAAACCAAATTAAACCCTCAAGAAACGTACCCAAAAACAAACACAAACAGGCAAGGAACTGTTATGTGGCCGAATTTTATGTGTAAAGATCAACCGTGTCTTAAAAATATTAAACGTGACTAATAAAAAAACCAGTCCATTTCATATAGCAATTTCAAGAGCTCTGAGACAGCTTAATGCACAAGTTTGTCATCGTTAGTGCTCACAAGCAGCAGTAATAGCAGCAGCCACTGCAGTATGTTCCTTAAAAGAATTAACTTTTCAATTCAGGACGGCAAAGAAGTCTCCCAAGGAATCAAGCATGGAACGTTTTGGGATACAAACTGCGAAGAGTAGTGCTCGTGTTGGAAGAAACTGATAACGAAACATCCAGTGGCCTCAGCAAGCCTACATTGACATTCTCGACTTACAACTTACTGAAAATTTATAAGTACTTGCACCCTCACCATATCACCGAAAGTCTCTACACATGTAAGGCTTGATCAAGTCTGATAATAAAATCGGTTGCAGTCGGTACCACCTGTCGATGAACTATGGAACAACATTCCAGAATGCCCGGCACAGCACAGACTCCTCCGTATGCATCTCCTTGGAATTCGAGTTTTCCGGGAGGCTGCTCCACTCACTTGTGGATAAATCCAAAAGCCTAAAATACTGAGTCTGACCATGGTGGAAAATTAACAGAAGAAAACCGTCACAGGCATTAAGACATACCGCGGAAAGCTCCTCCACTATAAGCTCCTCAACAGAAGGGCATTCATATGATTTCCCTTGCACCATTTCCTTCGTCTGCTCTTCAAAATGATACTCTTTGATACGAAAACGGCCTTTATGCACCATTCGACGAAGGGCTACGTTCATTTGCGTCTCCTCCAGCAACACGAACACACGGTCCTTCTCGAACACCGTGTCTATCACCGTCCAATCAATCCCGGACTCTCTTGTAGAAGGTTCGATTTCCTTGCAAAGAAAAATTTGTTGTGTGGCAAACTTATACGCACCTGGACTTTTACTTAACTTGTGATCATAAAAACGATTCAGGAAAGGACCGAAAACAAAACCACATGGCGGCGCGGCGTTGGTCCACTGCCTTGTATGAGAATCATATATATCCACTCGGGCACCGCCTCCCACGTAGCTTGCCACCCTAACCTGATAACCTTTTGTATCCAAGTCCACTTTAATTCGCACAATGAAAGGCAAAGTGTCGTACAGACACAGCAGAGGCGGGAGTTCATGCTGAACTTGTGTCAAGAGATTCACCACAACAATGCAGCACCGATTGCTAGGGGTGGGTTTCCAGAGCGACGTGAGGCACACCAATCCGCCATCGCACGCCACTGCGAGCCATGCATGGGGCCGCCTCCTCGGACCATCATTCCAGCCTGAACCTCGCAGTTGGAGGTGATAGGCATATTGCCATCTACGTTTTGGGATGTCACATATCGTGACCAGAAACAGATCCTTCGAAGAATGCGAAAGAAGTGCGACCATGGAGGGACTAACCAATACATATCATGTATAGATAGCAGAGTAACCTGTACGAAGGCCTCCAAAACATTCACATTCTCAAAAAAACGCAGCACTTACCCGGTTCCTTGTTGCAACAAGGTTGATCAAGCAACGGGCATTGGCAGGCGGTTGGAACACATGACACACCAATCATTAAGTGAAGTAGCAAAAGTGCACCAAAAGTCACACCATCCCAAAATTCTTTTCAAGCAAGTGAACCCAGCTAGGCAAATTGGTGGAAGCTCAGCCCAGGGAGCAAGAAAGCTTTAACACTAAAGCAGAACGAGCCCTATCACCAACCAATTCCACTAAGCACAAAAGCTTTGATTCTAAAAGGGCAAGACTTATCCGCCGACATAGTCCACAAAGCAAGAGAGCTTTAACCAAGGTTGTTCGCCCTGACAACTCGACGAACACAACGTGTTCGACGTCAAGTAGACCTCTTCGTCCGTCTAATAGAGTCAATGTCAAGTTGACTTTTAGTCAAAAAAATTTACCCTGCCCGTTCGCCACATGTCTGCTAGTTGGTAACCACGTGGCAAAAACCAGGGCGCACTTGGATGTGGGCGACCTTGGGTAGAGGGTGACTGCGGGTAGCGGCGAGTGCGATAGGGGCGACCCTTCACCACCCGCACTCGCCCTTTCGCCATGCGCAGTCCCCCTTCACCACCTGCACTCGCCCTTTCGCCATGCGCAATCGCCCCTTCACCACCTGCACTCGCCGTTTCGCCATGTGCAATTGCCCCTTCACAACCCACACTCGCCTTTTCGCCATGTGCAATCGCCCCTTCACAACCCACACTCGCCTTTTCGCCATCCAAAGTGGCCCATACCCATAGCCGCCATTTTTGGACCCGCGGTTGCCCTACCCACAGTCGCCTATGCTAACGTGGTTTGGGCTTTCCACATCCGATGAAAATATCTGCCTGTCGGACAGAAAATTTTCAAAAGTTGGGCGACCGCGGGTGTATGCACCTTCGAATTTGTTGAGCATATGCAATACTCGACATACTCGACATGCAACGTGAGACAGACAAGTCAACACCGAAACCCCAAAAGACGTTCGAAAGAACAACCCTGGCTTTAGCACTAAAACAACGAGACCGATCACACCAAGCGGACTTCACGGAGCACAAAAAATAGCTTAAACCCTTAAGGGACAAGACCTATCACGCAGTCAGCAGCACGCACGCAATGTCCCCCAATTAAGTGAGGTCAACTAGCAGCAATCGAGCTCTAGCAGAGTTAGCACAGTTTTGGGTTGGCACCAAATAATTCCATCTAATTAGAACTTCTATTCAGAGAGGGAAAATCATTAATAACTGATCCAAAAAATGAAGCTAAGAAGATTGAAGAAGTTCACTTACTTTCGCAAACAACTAGACCCGGCTCAATCCGTCGAGAAATTAAAGCAACTGATACATATCATATACAAATAGCAGAGTGACCTGCACGAAGGCCTCCAAAACATTCACATCTCAAAAAAACATAGCACTTACCAAGTTCCTTGTTGCGACAGGGTTGATCAAGCAACAAGCATTGGCAAGCGGTTAGAACACATGAAATATCAATCGTTAAGTGAAGTAGCAAAAGTGCACCATAAGTCACACCGTCCCAAAATTCTTTTCAAGCAAGTGAACCCAACTAGGCGAATTGGTGGCAGCTCAACCTAGGAAGCAAGAAAGCTTTAGTACTAAAGCAGAATGAGCCCTATCATCAACCAAGCCCCCTAGCACAAAAGCTTTGATTCTAAGAGGGCAAGACTTATCCGCCGATGTAGTCCACAAAGCAAGAGAGCTTTAACACTAAAACAACGAGACCGATCGCACCACGCGGACTCCACAAAATACAAAAACTAGCTTGAACCCTTAAGGAACAAGACCTTTCAAGCGGTCAGCAGCACGCACGCAATGTCCCCCAATTAAGTGAAGTCAACTAGCAGCGATCGAGCTCTGTCAGCGTTGGCACTGTTTTGGGTTGGCATCAAATAAATCCATCTAATTAGAACTTCTACTCAGAGAGGGAAAATCATTAATAACTGATCCAAAAAATGAAGCTAAGAAGATTGAAGAAGTTCGCTTACCTTTTGCAAACAACTAGACCCGGTTCAATGAGTCGAGAAATTAAAGCAACTGATACATATCATGTACAGATAGCAGAGTGACCTGCACGAAGGCCTCCAAAACATTCACATTCTCAAAAAAACGCAGCACTTACTGGGTTCCTTGTTGCAACAGGGTTGATCAAGCAACAGGCATTGACAGGCAATTGGAACACATGAAACAGCTTTTGCAAACAACTAGACCCGCTTCAATGAGTAGAGAAATTAAAGCAATTGATACATATCATGTACAGATAGTAGAGTGACCTTGCACAAAGGCTTCCAAAACATTCACATTCTCAAAAAAACGCAGCACTTATCGGGTTCCTTGTTGCAACAAGGTTGATCAAGCAATAGGCATTGACAGGCAGTTGGAACACATGAAATAGCAAACGTTAAGTGAAGTAGCAAAAGTGCACCAGAAGTCACACCGTCCCAAAATTCTTTTCAAGCAAATGAACCCAACTAGGTGAATTGGTGGCAGCTCAGACCAAGAAGCAAGAAAGCTTTAACACTAAAGCACAACGAGCCCTATCACCAACCAAGCCCACTAAGTACAAAAGCTTTGATTCTAAAAGGGCAAGACTTATCCGCCAACGTAGTTCAGAGAGCAAGAGAGTTTTAACACTAAAACAATGAGATTGATCGCACCGAGCGGACTCCACGAAGCACAAAAAACTAGCTTGAACTTGTAAAGGACAAGACCTATCGTGCGACGGAGCCCACGAAGCATAAAATCTAGCTTGAACCCTTACGGGACAAGACCTATCAAGCGATGAGCAACACGCATGCAATGTCCCTCAATTAAGTGAAGTCAACTAGCAGCAATCAAGCTCTGGCATCGTTGGCACTGTTTTGAGTTGGCACCAAATAATTCCATCTAATTAGAACTTCTACTCAGAGAGGGAAAATCATTAATAACTGATCCAAAAAATGAAGCTAAGAAGATTGAAGAAGTTCGCTTACTTTCGCAAACAACTAGACCTGGTACAATGAGTCGAGAAATTAAAGCAACTCATACATATCATGTATAGATAGTAGAGTGACCTACACGAAGGCCTCCAAAACATTCACATTCTCAAAAAAAAGCAGCACTTACTAGGTTCCTTGTTGCAATACGGTTGATCAAGCAACAGGCATTGGCAGGTGGTTGGAACACATGAAACATCAATTGTTAAGTGAAGTAGCAAAAGTGCACCAAAAGTCACACCTTCCCAAAATTCTTTTCAAGCAAGTGAAGCCAACTAGGAGAATTGGTGGCAGCTCAGGAAGCAAGAATGCTTTAACACTAAAGTAGAACGAGCCCTATCACCAACCAAGCCCACTAAGCACAAAAGCTTTGATTCTAATAGGGCAAGATTTATCCGCCGACGTAGTCCACAAAGCAAGAGAGCTTTAACACTAAAACAACAAGACGGATCACACCAAGCGGACTCCACGAAGCACAAAAACTAGCTTGAATCCTTAAGGGACAAGACCTATCAAGCGGCGGAGTCCAAGAATTACGAAAGCCAGCTTGAACTCTAAAAGGAGAGGACCTATCGCGCAGTGGAGCCGAAGCACCACAAAAACTAGCTTGAATTCTATGGCGCGGGACAACCCACAAGGCACAAAAACCAACTTCAACCCTAAAGGACAAGACCTATTGTGCGGCGAAGCCCACGAGGCATGGAAACTCTATACCTAGAGGGACAAGACCTACCGTGTGGAGCAGCAGCCTATGAGGCACAAAAACTAACATGACCCCTAGCACGCGGAGGAGCCCACAAAGCCCACAAACTAGCGTCAACCTTAAAAGGACAAGACTGATGGTGCGACGGAGTCCACAAGGCATGAAAACTCTAAACCTAAAAGGACAAGACCAATTGCGTAGCAAAACCTACAAAGCAAGAAGAAATTTAATCGCAAAAGGATGAGACCCTTCACAATTGAGCTTTACAAAAATTATTTGATTTTTTCACCAAATGGTAGGTGTATCCTTCAACTCTACAATGGTGTATAAATTTATCCGTCATCCACTTTTGGATTGTAGCATCCGTTCCCTAAATGGATAAGACCTATCACTTGGCACACAACACACAAAAACTAGCTTGAACCCTTAAAGGACAAGACCTATCACGCGGTGGAGACCACGAAGCACAAGAACTAGCTTGAACCCTTAAAGGACAAGACCTATCAAGTGGCAAAGCCCACGAAGTACAAAATCTAGCTTGAATCCTTAAAGGACAAGACCTATCGTGCAGAGGAGCCTACGAAGCACAAAAACTAGCTTGAACCCTAAAATAAAAAAAGACCTATCTAGCGGCGGAGCCCACAAGGCATGAAAACTCTAATCCTAAAAGTACAAGACCTATCGTGCGGCGGAGCCTACTCACCACAAAAGTTTTATTTGTAAAAGAATGAGACCTTCCACAATTGAGCTCTACCAAAATAATTTGATTTTACGACCAAATGATAGGTGTATTCTTCAATTCTACAATGGTGTATAAATTTATCCATCATCCACTTTTGGATTGTAGCATCTTTAGGAGATTACCTTGGAAATATTTTTAAATTGGGTTTTATGTCTTTTATAATTACTATGCAAAGCAAGAATGCACCTATTGGTTCAAAAACTAGATCATTTTTAGTTAATAGCATGTTTGTAATTCTTTGCCTTTCAAGGTTAGAGAACAATTCCCAAATTGATTAGCAAGAAAAATAATCCTTTTCAAATACTTGTGGCCTCATGATGGATTGTTAAATTGCATCAAAGTGCTTCAATGTGCTTCTAAAAAAGGCATCTAATGAATAATCTAGTGATAAAGAAAACACACAGTTCATGAAGGAAAACTCTATCACTGCTAATTAATATTATATATGTTTGCTTGATTTATTTTATATCAATTATGTTTCCAACTTTTCTTCAGCCCTACAAGGTTGTAATTTATTTCTCATTTTATAAATCCCCCTTGGTGTGAATGCACACTTAACTTGTAAATTCCCATGATATTATTGAAAAAATCAAGCCTTTGGAGAGCCTCTAGAAAGCCCTTAGAAGACCTTAAATATTACATTTAATCTCACACTTTTATTATTTTTTTCCTATTGTTGCTCATGTTAATTTGAAATGTTGGGTGTTTGTTTGTGTCTAGAATGGCTCACAATCTAAGAAATAGAGGTTTGATTTATCATTGAAAACTTTGTAATTTGAAGCACCCTGTACTTTGACTATGTTGTCAAAAAAATAGAAAAAATGTCCAAAATAGTTCAATTACCATTTGCCATCAATGTTTATTTTTTGATGGCAATGTGAAGAACTTACTTCATTGGCATTTGGTGAAAATGCAAGGTGAAGAGGTTGTTCTTATAATGAAATCAATTGTCCATCTTGATAGGGAATCAAAATAGATTGTTTCCCAACTTTTTAAGTTCAAAGTTTTTTGAAAAAATATATTTATATTGTGCTAAAATAGGGTCTAAAATTTTGCTTCATGCACAATTTCTATACTTAGATTCAACTATTTGCAATTGAATTCCTATGAATCTTAATAATTGCATATTCCACATGGATTGTTGTACCTATTAGGCTATTAGTATCCTACTTGGAAAAAGAACTTCTTTTCTCCTCTTCAAAGACACCAAATTAGGTGGCTTCTAATTTGAAGCTAGTTGCTAAATTTATTAGAGATTACTTAACACCTTGGACTCTGAGTTAATTAACCCATGTAGCTCCATACATCCATGACTATGTTTTCACCAAAATGCTCCCAAATTGCAGTTTTTTAGAACAAGTACCATATTTTTGAAAAAGAAATTTTTTTGACACTTGTAACTGGAGGATCTTGTAGTATGCTGACTAGAAAACATGCAGTAAACGTTTCAAAAATTTCTACCTTGTGGATTGTGTGAGCCCTGCAAATAGCACCTGGGCCTCAAATTTTTTTTTTTTTTTTTTTGCTCATTTGTATGTTAATTTTGGTTAAAACTTGTGAAAAAGGTATTTCCAAAGCATTTCGAGGAAAACCCTACAATTATAGGAGACTGGCCCTGATTATCTGGAAGTGTTCCAAAATTGCTCAGATTATTATTTTTGGCGATTCAGAGTTGAGACATGATAGGACAAGGATTAGAGTTTGAAATGAACTTTAACCCTCTTTGCAAGATAGCAAGAAAGATCGTCAATTTGGAGCTTTAGTGGAATCTTGGCCAAAAGCTTGTGTTGAGAGTATTTGAAATAAAAATAAGTCCTAGGAACCATTTTGAGCCAACAAGTAAATTTTTAGAAGAAGATTCCACCCAACCATGAAATTGAAAAAATTGTTAGAAGTTTGATGGAAAATTTCTCCAGACAAAGTAGCATTACCACCAAGGATCAAGAGGTATTTTTTGTGACAAAACACGCTAGGAGCGCAACAATAAAGTCGACTTGCAGAGATTTCCTCAAACGTAAAAGATTCCTCCCTGAAGGAATTAATTCAATAGATGGTAATTGTTTATCATATTAAGAAAGTCTGAGTTTGACATGGGACTTTGCACTTGGGTTTTTAAAGATTTCTAGGAGCCTCCTAAAACATTTCATTATTTTCTGAATTATGAAAAATGATTCCTTTGGAAGTCAACTATGTATATTGACATCTAGAAATTTATAGAAATTACTCAAGTGTTGGTAAAATCCCAGTAAAAATCAAGATAGTCATTTTTAACATAAATAAAAATCTATCCAAGTTATACATCATTCCAAAATCGGTAGGTATCCAAATCTCTAACGGCAATTATTTTTAACGCAATTTACAAAATTGGAGTGAGTTGACCGGCGTATAAAGTGAATACGGTGTCCGAATTAAGTGAACTTGGGGTCTTTTCTTAGTATCTTGGACATTTACAGCAACCCTAGCGAGTCAAAACTTTTAGGAACATTAGTTTTCAAAAGTTAGATTTTCTATTTTTTAACCGAATTTGTAATTGTTGACTTTCGAGCGCAATTTGGCTCCAGGAGTAGGGGTTGGGAGTTTCGAAGGGAAATTTGGGTCTTCTAAACGCAATAACACAATCTATTTGCCAACCGGAGCTTTTTTCCAAAATTTGGAAATGGGACAACAGCTATATAGATTTTTAAGGGTTGAATTGAATTTTCCTGTTTAAGTAGTTTTAGGTAATATGAGGGGGTCGAGGCCTTGGGCGAGTATAAAGGCCTCTCCTTCCTCTCACATTGCATCCCTCTTTTATTTTTGAAAACAAAGCTCTTTTCAATTTGAAGAAGGGTGATTGCAAGAAACACCTATCGATTTTGTTGCGTTTGGCTGATTTTTTTGGGAGTACTTTAAAATTAGAAAATTAATTTTAAAAATTTCAAAAAAAATATGAATAATGTATATACCTTTAAGAAGAACATACCCTACAAAGGAAAAGTGTAGGAAAATTCTCTAAGTAGGAGAACTTGAAAAGTGCCAAGTCTCAAGAAAATACATATTTTGATATTTTAATTAGTATAAAATAGAATAAAATTTTCAAAAATAAAATAAAAATTGTCCATTTGAAAAAACTTTATRTGGATGTCTAGTCATAAAAAAAWTCCACCAAAATCATTTTTCATYATTCAAAAATTCATTGCAAATGGTGCTCACTTTAGGCCAATCTAGAACTCACTTGCAATAGGCAATCTAAAATCCCTCTTCTAGAAAGATGTATTTCCATATTATAAAGCACCCCACAAAGTTTCATAACCTAACTTTTCAAAAAAGGTACTCGATAGGGTGATTGCATTAGATGTTTTTTCAGCCCTGCAAGAGCCTGTTTTGGGGCTGTTCCCTGAAACTGTTCTCTGCACAGGGAACCAGCGACTGCTGGTCTGAAATTTTGAATTTCAAAAAAAAAAAGAAAAAAGAAAAAAAATTTCAGAAATCTTAGAAAGTGTAAAGAAATTGGAAACTGATTTAAAAAATTATTTTTTTTTTCAAAAAATTATTTTTTAAATAATTAATAATTAATTAAAATAATTAATTAATTAGTATTATCTGATGTGGCAATCTCTGTGCCACGTCCAATTGCCTACGTGGCAGAGTTCTAGAGTTCCCAATGTGTTCCCACAACCCGGGAACTTGCAGTCTTCTAGACGGTCCAAAAAACATCTAATGCAAGAAACACTTGTCAATTTTGTTGCGTTTGGCTGAATTTTTCGGTAGTACTTTAAAATTAGAAAATTAATTTTAAATTTAAAAAAAAAATATGACTAATGTATATACCTTTAAGAAGAACATACCCTAGGAAGGAAAAGTGTAGGAAAATTCTCTAAGTAGGAGAACTTGAAAAGTGACAAGTCTCAAGAAAATACATACTTTGATATTTTAATTAGTAAAAAATAGGATAAAACTTTCAAAAATAAAGTAAAAATTGTCCATTTGAAAAAACTTTATGTGGATGTTTAGTCATAAAAAAATCCCACCAAAATCATTTTTCATTATTCAAAAATTCATTGCAAATGGTGCTCACTTTAGGCCAATCTAGAACTCACTTGCAATAAGCAATCAAAAATCCCTCTCCTGGAAAGATGTATTTCCATATTATAAATCACTCCACAAAGTTTCATGACCTAACTTTTCAAAAAAGGTACTCGATAGTACTAAAAACACCAAAACAGCAAGTGTGACATATTATCAAAATTCAATTTTGGTCACTTAAGTAATTTTACTAAAATTGAAAAAATTCATGTTTATTTTCCATACCATCAGAAAGCTTGCTTCCAAATTTCTTGTTCTTTTGAGCATTTTTACAAAAGTTAGAGACAAAAACAACTTCCACACGCAACGCATGACGCAAAATAGTACAAGTGTTTCTTGCAATCACCCGATAGTACTAAAAACCACCCAAACTGCAAGTGTGACATATTATCTAAATTCAATTTTGGTCACTTAAGTAATTTTATTAAAATTGAAAAATTCATATTTGTTTTCCATACCATCAAAAAGCTTGCTTCCAAATTTCTTGCTCTTTTGAGCATTTTTACAAAAGTTAGAGACAAAAACAACTTCCACACGCAATGTGTGACGCAAAATAGTACAAGTGTTTCTTGCAATCACCCAGAAACTCATTTGCTTATTTTCTTGGCCAATTCGAGGCCAAAAACCCTTGTTTTTCTTTTTAAACATTTGGCCAAAACGCAGCCACACTGCTCAAAATTCATGTGCTTTGCGAGGAACTTGCTTCCATTGCAATTAAAAAGTCTTTTGCCTTCAATTTGTAAGCACCCCTTTGTATTTGAGGCATGTTTTAAAGGATGTGGGGTCCCTTTTGTTTAACCCCTCACCGCCCAAGGTGACCAAAAGTGTCCATAGAGAATTAATAAAAGGCTCCCTACACAACTATGGTCTATGGGGGAGGAACTTGTCAATTGCAATTACGATTGTGGTAGTGGTGGGTGTCAAGAACAGTACAATGCAATTTGCTGCAAGAGATGGCATACAATTCGTGAGAGGGAGGGCTCAGATTGGAGAGAGGTAAAAAAGAGGACACAACGGTTTGTCCTATATTTTCCAATTCTAACTAGCTTTAGGCAGTCGCAAACCGTTGGGCTAAGGGTGCATCTAGAAGAGGAAACCTCATGCTCAACAAAGGAAAGGGATATGATAGATTGGCACAGTAATTAGGGCATTGATTAGAGATTTTTTCTCTAATAATGAGTTTCTGGATTGTGCATTTAATTTGGGTGCCACCATGTAGCCGTGAATTTTCCGCAAGGTGATTTTTTTAGACTCGCAGCCTTCATGGCTCATTTTCCAACAAAATTTGATCATGATTTTGATTTGTGGTGAAATGTATTGTGTGTGCTTCAATTCCTCTTTGCATTGGGGTTGTTTCACTTGTGCACGGGTGATTGTTTTAGGAAGTGTCACATTTTGCTATCAATGACTCTCCATTGTCTGCAATCCTTTTGTGTCATTGCCCGCCTCACTTTGCGCAACGACCGGCGTTAGTTGGTCACTTGCGTAGGACTATACCGGTACCCGACGATGGAGAACCTTGGCTCCCCACACTTGCAAAGCTTGAAAGTAGTGAATGCACTTTGCTGCTGGCATTCAGGCATTCTAAAAGTGTCCCCATATAGTTTGGAAGCTCAATTCGAAGGATTATAATTTTTACTTTTGATGTTTGAATTTTGTAAAGTTCAATGGGAAATTTGTGCTTTGTCTYCTAATTTGCGTGGTAAGTTTTCAGATTAATCCAAGATGTACTGATGTTATGGAACTATGGAAGACACTCAAAGTTCATAGCAAAATTTTCATGTCAATCCAAAATGTTTTGATTGTTTTGAAGCATTTCAAAGTTCAAAATTTTTGGTATATAGTGAACTTCAATGGCTTGTTTCCCTTCATAGAGTGTTTGTTTCCAATAAAATAAATTGGAGAAAGTTGCGCATACTAGTCTAGTTGTTAAAATTTCATATGATCAATTCAAGAAGTTATGAGTGTGAGAAGCATTTTAGTAAAAGGAATTTCAGCCTTAAATGTGTTTTTGCAACTTTTCTTGCTTTAATTTTACATTTTGAAGTCATTTTGTAGGTCTACTGTCTACGTCTACATAATGAGTCAATTATATGTTGGATTTGAAGCACTTCATAGTTTAATTTTTTGTTCATTTGACTAGGTTTAGAAATTGAATTTCACCTCCAATTGTCCAATGTCTTGTAAGTTAGGAAAAAGTGAGCCTCCTTTTTCAACACTAAAACATTATAATCACTTACAATTCATGTGACCAAATGACTCCAAATTTGATTCATGTCATCTATGACATCTCCAAGTGCTGCAAGATTGTATGGTTGAGATTTCTACATCTTAGTGACATGTAGACCTATAATACTTCAAAAAAGCCTTAGGAAAGCTAAAATTTTGATTAATGACAATTTTAAAGGTCAACTTACCCYAGTTACATTCTTTGTTTCTATAATAACCTTGAGAGTGATATTCATTGAACACAAATTTGTCCTCCTCAACAATTTAAGGGTTCCTATCTCCACGAGATTCATACCCCACCTTTTGGCCACACCCTCGGTGTGAATGCACCCTGTCTACCAACTGATTTGGGCCATGTGAGAACCCCACATTGAGATACTGTCGGGSATTGTCACGCTCACCTCCTCCTGAATCTCATGGTCTGTCCCCCGCTAGGCTTCACGAGTAGGCCACTACTTTACAATCAAGGCAAGCACTGCAAGGATGCCGAATGCAGGGCCAAAAGGCTACCCAAAAGCTGACTCARTAGACCCATTTTTATCAATTTTACATATTTTACATATTTMATTAATCACAAGCCAATTTTTCCTTCAATTTCACAAGACTGAGTGACTGTCTCGCTCGCCTTTGAATTGAAGTTACAGATCTAATTAAGACAGTGGACCCTACAGCTCTCTCAGGGCTCCATATATTTGTACCTCCTCAGTCGAGCTGCAAACACCCGCTCTCTCGTGGCTTAGATCTGGCAGTGCATGTGTTGAATTGATCACTCTCGATGTGTGGAGAGGCTCCAATTCTTTAGAAAAGGTCACTTAGGAGAGTCGGGGTTCATTTGGTCGTCGTCGAGGCTGGTTGCAAACTTGCAGCATTGATTTCCAGTTAGATCAGATAATGAAGCCTGGCTAGTGCTCTGTGAACGTTGCATTACTTACAGTTAAGAATTTGGTCCTTAGCTCCATGACTAGCTGTTGCAACTATTGCAGGTAGTTAACAAGTTTTAAATGGTTCTGTGCTTTGTGAACGAAGCAGCTTTTGCAGTTTGTAAGCTGGACAAGTGCATTATGGAGAGCATATGTAGATCGAGATTGCCGAGCTCATTAGTTTTCGCAGGAGCCACGTACGTATATGTATGATGATTGTTTCTCTCACATAGTCGAAGTCCAAAGGTGTTGAATGGTCTGTTTCTGGACATTGGAACTCACAATTTCTCATACTGTTGCATGAGTGACGCTTGGATTTGCTGTGGACTGCCCGTCTCTCTGTTCAAGCACAGGAGTCTCATATGCAGTTCCCGGTGTTCAAATTCCCGGTGGGTCTCACTTTTCCCGGTGTTCCCCATTGTATACACACCTGGAAAAGTGAGACTCACCGGGAATTTGAACACCGGGAAGGCGGGAACTGCATATGAGACCCCTGTGAAGTATGTCGAATGCTCTACATAAGTTCGCTATAGAGTTGAGTCTATTCAGATGAGGCTTATAATTACTAGCTCCGTATAAGATTTGCACTATTGTGACTAGTGGGTTCAGTGTCGTCTAGTCCAGTCACAGGGAGATCGATAATCAGGGCTCCTAGTTTACAGTGGGAAATCGTTTGCCACTGATTTTCCCCAGGTGTTCCTTTGCTGCTTTTCCGTGTCTGAGTCCCCCTATTCCTAGTTCACATAATCAACTGGGAAGCTTGCCTGATTTGGGTACATCGAGAGCAAGCTAGACCACCTTCGATCTCTGGGTGACACGATTACGAAGCTCAGGAGGGATAGCGCCCAACTCTGTTCAATTATCGATCGATGTCTTTTTGGTAATTTATTGACCAGAAGTTGGACAGATAGTTTCGATCAGAAGTGTGGCGTTATCCATTCTGAGCTTTGCAASCGTGTCTTCCTAATCAATCAGCCAGTCGAACGATCCGCAGGCCAGTTTCATTTCCGTGAGCCACTCGAATCAGGTGAGTCCCTCTTTGAAAATTGTAATTGCTAATGCTGAAATTCTATGGTGAACGAGGACTTCTCAATCATTTTACTGCCAGTTCATGCCAGTTCAGATAATTATCAACACATATTCCCTGGAGCAGTTGTCCACAATTCAAGGAGCGAATGTCTCTTCTAATAGCTAGATGAGTTTTTGCGCAATTGTTAGGTATTTGGGAAGAGAGTGTTTGATTTAATAGCATTCACTGAATTCTTGCCAATTCACTTTATCATGTTTGAACATTTAATGATAATTTGACCAGCCTTCGARCGAGCTTTCGAAACTATCTGATACTGATGCAGGCTCGTTGGACTTCCCCTTAATTTCAATTTTGTGCTGTTGTTCAAACTATGAGTTGCATTTGGGGTCTTGTAAGCTTCTCTACATATCCCTCGAGTACGATGAATTATCAGTGACCTCATCAATGATAAATGCCACAAGATGGAGTTGATCTCTGGGTTGGTGATACAAACTTGCAATCAGGATTCGCATTACTTCTAAGACACTAGTGCTTCAAAATCTGGGCCAAATTTGGAGAGCGAAGTCTTGGTAACCGTGATTTGCCAACACCAATGTAATGTTTGTCCTATTAGCTAGCTCTTGAAGCCATTTATTTTCTTTTTACAATACATGTCCCAAATTTGAATTTTCCAAAGTATTATTGAATGCGCTTCCAGTGACATAAATTTCACGTTCTCAAATTTTACAAAGCCAAGCAGTACGTGAACAGTTAGCAAGGCAAACTCCGAAATGTATTGAGGATCGGATGCCCTTAGAGCTAGCTCGTTGTCCTCTCGATTGGGGCTTTAATTTGATGTCGGACTAGCTGGCTTCAAGGGATGAACGGATTCTTCGCTAGTTCACACAAATCTCAAAAGGAGGTTAGAGTTCCATCGATCTGATCTGCCGGCCCTCTAGCTCTGCACCTCGATCCTGTACATACTGTACTTGAAGAAAGAGGAGTCAGGAGTATGGCAAGATACACTTGTCTCTAGAATTCAATCTTGGAATCCCTGTCAAACCAGCTCCCCTCAGAAATCGATCAGGATCGGAGTCATCACGTAAGTTAAGTTTTCCTGCAAACCGCAACCTTAACCTTTCGTAACGCTTGGAACTAGTTGGAAGTCAGACAGGGGTGTTGTTTTATTGTTCGACACAAATACAAAAAGATCTGGAGAGTCATTATTTGCGTGCAAAAGTAGCCAGACTGAGCTAGACAATCGGACGGCTGTTCCATGCATCTCGATCAGGCCGGCAGCGAGACAGATCGATTGACAAGATGACACTAGTCTTACTACGGTAGACACCGAGAGTAACGTACGTACCGGCCAATTGATCAGCCAGCAAAGTCTTGCGGTCTTGCCCCTATCAACTCTTTAATTTTCTTTTGAAAAAAACATTTATGGCGAATTTCATTCAATTGGCAATATTCCATGTGCCATTTTTAAACCACTCAATCTCAACTGTGAAAGAGACATCTAAGAAAGGTATAGATTTTCAGAAATTTACGACTTATGTAGATGTCAAAAATCTATGAAGTATTTAGATTTCATTTTGCGTGGTCTGAAACATCTAGGAAAATCGTAGTTTTCATATATCTAGGGCAAGTATAGATTCCCAAAATCTATGATTGATTCAAATTTCAGACCACGCAATTTGAACTGTAAAAACTAAAAAGTGCCAAAATAACAGAATACCACCATTTTAATGAAATTTGCCATCATTGAACTTCGGCTCGGCTGGTTGTMACTTGTCAGTAACTTGACCCTGTAACAACATGGCTGCCTTAAAGTGTCCTATGGAGGACGGAGAATCCTTCTATGGAAATAAGATAGTCTAGGTGCAAATGTTCATCCTTGTAATTTTGAGTGAACCCAGGTGAGAGGTCATGTATTGTATAGTGGTTTGACCCCCAATGAGTGGTCTTGGGTTTTTAAAAGCAAATGATTCACCGGTACCAAAAAGAATGATTTTACATGGTGACCAACTTGGCATTCTATGGAACTTATATTGTTGCAATTCCATTAAAATGACGTCGTGGACCCTCAAAAAAGGATTAAATTGAAATGATTTAGGAAGTGGGCAGACGATCCAGATGAGAATTAATTTCAGTTCAGTACTCAATGCACAATGAATGTTTTGGATGAAGTTTCATGTTAATTTGCATACCTATCTATTGGCACGACAAGCTAAATAATGTAAATGTACCGAGTGGCTCAAGGAATACTGTACCACCGAAATTAATGGAATTCAATTTTCAATGAAATATACATGCACAGAAACCTCTCCACGAGTTGCAGACCTTTCTGAGTGAGCGTCAGTCTGTACTGCAAAACGGACTTCTCATTTTGTGACTTTAGTTTTGGTCCCTCTTCTCAGTGGACTCACCTGGAAGCACCCAAAACCATCAATATAAGCAATTCAACATGGTTGGAGGTAACTTTTCATAGAAATAATATTTTGTAGTATTAGCAAATGAAAATCATTAAAATTTAAAAATAAAAATAAAATTTAGATGTCGTATGTAATTTCTATAATTTCTCAAAGTGCCCCCAGACCTGAAATTGTCCGTAGGTGGACCTAAATTTGAAATCTGCACAAATCAGTAGTGAGCAAATTAAAGTTGAGTATGTGTTCTTCAAATGTGTCATCAAATCATAATTAATCATTTGGAGTACACATTAACCAAAGGTTAGGGACACAATTAGGTGGGTCTAGTGAATCATGGAAACATGCAAGAATTAAAGGGTAATACTATTTACCGTTAGAATGGGATTATATTCTCTTGAAGTGTGCTGTAACTTTTGAAGCACAAGTCCAATGCACATGAAATTTTTATTGAACATGTCTAACTTTATGGTAATCATGTAACTTTTGAAGCACAAGTCCAANAACATGTCTAACTTTATGGTAATCATGTAACTTTTGAAGCACAAGTCCAATGCACATGAAATTTTTATTGAACATGTCTAACTTTATGGTAATCAGATCTCTTATTTTTTAAGAAAGTAATAAAAATTATTTTATATTTAAAAGTTCCTTTTTTTAATTTGTCACATTTTGAGGTTTAGGGATTTTCACTATGTTACAAGTCCCCAAATTTAGTGATTTGAAGTTAAAACCTTCATAATCTATTTCAATAGTAAGAAAGCATGTATCTAGCAAAGGAGATTTGAAAAAATGTTATTTTATGTCCTCCACATGAGTTAAAACAGCATTGCCATTCCTTGCAATTTTTGAACATTGAAGATGGTTAGTAGATCATTCTTTTGGTGAAATCCCATCACCATCAACTCTTCCCAAATTGCCAGTTTTTAGTTGTTTTTTTTTAAATTCTATTTTTTATAAATTAAAATGTGAAATTATAGTAAAAATAACTATTTTCATGAGATTTTGTTGTTTTCTAGTTCTCCTACTTAAAGAATTTTTTAATGCTCACTAGAAAAAAAACTCATGTTTCATGTGACTGGTTTTAGGTGACATTGGATGTGGCAACTCATGTCTTGACTTTATGTTGGACATTATTTTTGACATAAAAACATGGGTTTGTCACATCAGATGTCACCTAAAATCAATCACATGAAACAAGGGTTTCTTCTAGTGGCTTTTCCTTCCTAGGGTACTTTCTTCTTAAAGGTGTATACATAAGGCATATTTTTCTTCTTTTCTAAAAGTTGTTTTTCTAATTTCAAAATACTCTCAAAGAAAAAAATGAGTATTGTAAAAAATTTCCTCTTCTCTTTCAAAGTAAGTTTACTAAAAAATATTTCAAATATTTCAAGATGTTTTACCACCCAAAAATTCAGTTTTAGCTCTTAGTTGATTGCTTTAAGGACCTCCACCTTCACACAAGAAAGTATTCCTCTCTCTCTTTGCAATAAGTTACTTACATTTTATGTCCTTCGCATTGGTGTGCACTATCTACTAATTTACCATTTTGCACTGATTTACATTTTAGTAAATTGCAAAGAAAGCACTTTAGTTTTGATTTTCTTAGTACTTGGATCACCAATTTCATTGGGGCTGTATGGTAATCCACTAAGGTAGGAGGTCCTTAAAGCAATCATCCAAGCGCCCAAACTGCATTTTGAGGAGGTAAAACATCTTGAAATATTTTTTTTAGTAAATTTTCTTTGAAAGGCAAGAAGAAATGGCATCTAAACCAAGTTGTTTCATATTTTTTGGAATTTTGAGAAATTAGTTATGAAATTTTGAAGTTAAAATGCCATAGGACTCTAAAAGTAACTACCTCCTAGAACGTACTTAGTTTGTACATCTTGGTACATTGACAAAAGCAAAATATACCTCAGTGTTATGTTCGGTTCAAAATGCATGCCCKGTAGGAGTTTGAGCCTCCTACCTTACTTGGCACTTTTTAGGACAAGCTGCCTAAAATGTAAATGTATGCTTTTCCTAGGTTTTAAGGTTTTGTGTAAAAGTACATTATAAGTTTTGAATTTGAGTGCATTTAACAAAATTCACAATTTTTATCATATTGCAAGATTTGGAATCAAACTTTTCATCATACATGTTGCCAAATATTAGAAATGACAACTTAAACCCTAGAGGACAAAAAGGCTCGGTTAAGTCCATACAAAGTCATTTTTGAAGGGACTAAAGTGAAATTCTATCCAAAGATGTAGGCTTGCATAAGCTTTGTGAAAATATAAGCCTTTTTTTTATYAATAAATGTCTACATCAAAGTTATAGGTCTTGAAAGTTTACTGGTAGCTTGAGCAACGTGCTAATCAAGAGGGCAAGTAATTATTAGGCAAGTTGTGATCTTTTCCATTAACTTTGACTGCCTATATCTTGCAATCTATGAAGTTGCATGGATTACAATTCCTTATACACATTCTTACAATAGTGTATGGCAATCAAATGTTGTTGAAATGGAAAGAAAATTCACTCASTGCAATAAGAATGACAATCTTAAAACAATTCTAAATCCATGAGCTCAAATTCTAGTGTAAACTAATGAAATAGAYTTTTTTCTTGGTAAACTAGTCAAAAAAATTTACAAGAGGATTACATTATGTTTTTATATCTTGCTATGGCTCTTTACTTTGTAATTATTACAATATTTTGGGTATATCAAGGACCAAAGAAAAYAAGACTTCACACTAAGCACATTTTGTTTAAAATAAGTCAAAGATAATGCTTTCTACTCTAACTTGGACTTAAAAGCAAGCAAACTATTTAGCTTCTTTGGACATCAATGGCATCCAAAAATGTAGTATTGTGTTCACTGTTGACTTCATCAAATATAAGAAAATTATGTGCAAGAGCATGGTTGTGTTACTTTGATGGGGTAGATTTTCCTAAAGTAACATAACTACACCTATATGCCGTCAAATAAGCAACCAAAAGCAATTCCTATCACTAAAATTGCCTCATTTTTGGTTGAAAGTTGTTAGATATCAAAAAAAGATACATACTAGATTCACTTCWTACACATTTTCAAGACATCTCAATGAATAAACTATAAAGAGATCAATTCAAAGTGCTGAAACTAAGTGTACCTAAAAGCGACCCTAAGTAAGTTCTCATGCACAAAGGTTGTCTATTGCAGGCAAGAATTTGTAGGGGTCAATTTTAGAAATGGGTCACAATTTACATAGGTGTGGTCACCGTACAGATTGAAGAACTTGCTTTGAAATTGCGCCATTGTACATGTACTATGTGAAGGCTTGATTTTCGTTGACATCATTCAACTTCCATGCACTGTCTGAGTACACTCCAGCTTACATTTGGTCGCTCAGACACAGTTGCAGATATTTTGATCATGCAGGGAACTTGACTGAGTGGTACATTCATTTGTACCCATTACCCATTACCCAATACGGACCAATTTTTTTTTGGCATGAACATGCTCTTCAAATGATATACAGGTAATGGTCGCATGACTTGTCTATTAAATTAAATTAAGCTACATTATACCACGTGTCCACCGAGGATACATAACATACTTGATACTTGGCTCTACATTCCCAGGCACTACTTATGTACTAGGTGACAACAAGGTTGCCGATTCCATCCGTACTTGGTGCAAAAGTAGATAGACTTGATCTTTTGGAGAACTGAAGTGGTGATTTTTTGAATGTTGAAGGCCGAGCTAAATTAGCTGGTGGAAATATGTGTYTTGGGAAATGTGTCGCACAAGAAGAAGTGGGATTGCATTAGGCTTGTCCAAAAATCTACTTGTCATAGGTTACGTTATCTTATGCAAGGCACAATCAACTTGTTGGAAGTGGGTTCAATCCTATTAGATGTACTTACGTACTTATTTGAGGCAGTGCAATTGAAAATTCAAGTTCATAGGGACAAAAAGTCTTTGCTTTGCCAAACAAATCTACATTGAATAGGGAGGTTAAGGGGACCCACACTAATGAATCCACATTTCACCCACTATATGAATATCCACCTTTCTTGTACATCAATAGTTGTTGAAGTGTTTGGGGGCTATAAGATAATTCAGCCTATGATAGGCCAAATGGGAGCTAGCCCTTTAGAAGCAAAATTATAGTAATGATATATATTCCAATTTTGAAGTTTGCACCACTAGAATGATTTGGCTTGTAATAGGTTGGCTCACGTTTGGTTTGTCATAGGGTGGATTATCTTACAACATATTTCAAACATCTATAGTTTTCCACAATAAGTCCCTTTAAGTTTTTGGTCCCTTTAAAACCCCTATTGAGACATTCAGTGTAGTAATGAGGGAGGGTAGGATCAATTAATTCTGAGCTTGTAGTACATGAATGTGTGCTTTATAACCCCCATAGGACCAAGGATTTTTTTTTTTTTTTTTTGTCAAAAAGTAACTAAAATTCCCATTTTATTACAAAGAGGAGAAAGTTGTGAAAATTGATTTTTGTTTTGTTTTGTTTAGGATATTGAAACATAGAATCTTGAACTATACTAGTGGAAGAATGTGAGTGGAAGAAATTTTAAAAACTCTGGCAATGTATATTGCAAGATATTTGTGTTTAACCCCTAAAGGACCAACATGCGTTTTCTCACAACATAGAAATTCTGGGCAAGTACGTGTCATTGGAGATTTGCATATTTTGGGCTGAAATTTTAATGGAATGTGAGGACAAGGAAAAGATTTCATATGCACAAATTTCATGACATTCGAAAATATGAGTAAAAAGTTATTGCATAATATGTTGTTTGTTTCTAACCTCGGGCAGTTTGGGCAGATCTGAAAAAATCACTTTTTTAAGAAATAAAAATTCGAAATTTGTTCTTCAAATTTGTGTGTACTCAAAAAGCTTTAAATCATTGCATTTCAATAGTTGAGATGAAAGTTATGAGGCTTTTTAGTTTGTAGGCAATTATGGAATCCCTATACCAAAAAAAACTTTTGAAGTCCTTTGTTTTACTGAAATTTCAATATTTTTGAAAAAAAATAATGCTATTGGATGTAGATTGTTTATTACAACAATTCAGCTATTTGGATTGGAGTTTTTTTAATTTTATAACTAATTTATTAACAATGTAGTATTTTGAATCATTCTCTACTTCTTTCTACTTACTATTTTTTTCCTATATGTTGTACAACTCCAAATGATCTGAAAATTTTCATGTATGTAGCCAACTTGGCCTGAAGAATGAATCCAAAGAAGCACAACCATTTTGGCCTTTTTTGAGAGTTCTGTGCTTTTGAAGTGCAGCTGCCCGGTTTTTTGCATGGCCAAAAAAAAGATTTTTGCCACTTCAAATGCTAATATCTTGCAATCTACATGGTGGAAATTTCTGAAATTTTTTCCACATATTTTCAAACTAGAGTAATACAAGATCATATCGGTTACATGTGTCAAAAAATGATATTTTTCAAAAATTTGATACTTGTACTAGAAATGGCAGTTTTGAAGCATTTTTGGTGAGAACATAGTCAAGGAACTTTAGGGGTTAAAGTGAAGAAAACGAGTATTTTTGCTTGGTGACAAATGACTAGATTATTTGACTTTAAACCTTCTTAACTTAAATTTTTGGCACTATGGAGTTTGGATTTGAATACTTTTTGTCATAGAAAAATTTGATAGAGAATCTAGGGATAAAAAAATTAAATAAGAAATATTTAATTCCATTTTTGAAAAATTATTAAATATAAATACGCACAAGATAGAAGGAAAAATTGAATTATTAATATCTATGAGATGGAATGAAAACTGCACACCAATTCCAATAGTGAAATTTTTCTAGAAAAAAAACTAAAACCTATGGAATTTTTTATTGAAAAATTGTGAAAATTGAATTAAAAAATGAATCCAATGTATTATTTTCTCACGAAGATTCTATGATTGCCTAGAAAACAAGATGCTCCATAACTTACACATCTCTAATCCAAATGGAATGAATCAAAGTTTTCCATGTAGATAGAAATATGATCTATAAGAAATTAAAACTAATTTTTTTTCAAGTTTTTATTTGCTTTTTTTTTTTTTCTTGGTGAAGTGAAAATTGTCTTTATTATGGTATGACTTTTGTCCTCAAGGCACAAATTGAAATAAATATTATATTTACAAAAAGTTCATGTGTTTTCCTATCTTAAGAAAAAGTTTCAAAAAAAAAAAGACCACATTTAAGACCATACGAGCATTTTTGAAATCCAATTTGTCTAGCTAGATACTTTGGTCTTTTTGAACTTAATATATTTTCATGATAGATTGATATTGCTTGCACAATGTTCAACTATAGGCAATGAATTAAGGCATGTATTTAAAATATCTATTTATAGAAATTTATCTACTCATTATGTTTGTAAAAAAACTGGTTTTTTATCACGAGATTTTTTCACAAGACCACCTCTATATTTTTAACATATGTGCCAAATTTCAAGTTCAAAAGATTTGGAAATCTACCAACATTAGCAGTTTTAAAAATGATTTTTCAACCCTTGGTATAGTATCATTTTGTAGGTCAAAGTTTGACACGAATGTAAAAAAAAATCATTGGACATCACAACTACACATGTTGGTAGATTTCCAATATCTTTTTGTGGCTGAATTTTTTGAACTTGAAATTTGGCACAAATGTTATTAACTTAAAGATGATCTTGTTAAAAAAATATGGAAAAAAATCAATTTTTCAACCTTTAGGAGGGTGTCAAAGTTGGAAGCAATGAAATTCCTTTCACTTCCACTTCGAGTACTAAAACGCCATTTTGATTGGTACCTACTATACAAACATCTACAAAACCAAATTAGTTTGGACAAATTTAAGAAATGTCTGAGTATGGAGTGAATTTCTTTGACAATTACAATTCTATGTCATTTGAGATTTGTTTCCTTAGTCACTCGTAAACAAATTTCAATTGTAATTACATCAAAGTTGGCAATAGTGAAATTGTCTCTTGCAATGACACCTGTTGGTAAATTTCAAATATCTTTTTGTGTGCAATTGTAAGTAGCCTTGTTTGAGTGAGATTTTGAACTTTTTTGTATATAATTTGCGGATTTATTTTATTTTTTAGCAATCTAATTGTTCATTTGTGTTCCAATTTGGTGATTTTGGGGTAGTATCTTAATCAATTTGGAATCAATTTTATAGTACAGTTGAGGGAGCTAGGCAGGCCAATGTGGTCATTTTCCAATTTGGAGAGTTGGTTGATGAAATTTGGAATTAGGCAATTAAGAATGAATGTAGTTCCATGTAGGAAAGTGTGAATTCTGTGGGCCAGTTGATTTGGTTGATGTTTGAGTTGGAGTTTCAAGTCATATCAATTTGGGAAGTTGCATTACAAAAAGTTTGAACCCTGCAAGGGGCTACTACTGCACCCCAAGGTGCTAATACAAAAAAAAAATTAAATCTTTTAATTTTTTAAATTAAATTTAAAAAATAGAGTTTAAAAAAAAAAGGGTTAAGATGACATGGTCGTACTAGTGCCACAGGAGATCCAATTTCAATTCAAAAGAAAAAAATTTCAACCTTTGGTAGGGTGTCAAAGTTGGGAGCAGTGAATTTTTTCTCACAACTACTAACATATGTTGGTAGATTTCAAATATCATTTTTTTTGTAAATCTTTTGGCCTTGAAATTTGTCAAAGATGTTATTATCACAAAGATAATTTTGAATAAAGAATTTCATGGAAAAAAAACATTTTTGTAGCCTTTGGGAGGGTGTTAGAGTTGGCAGTATTTCTTTCACTGCAAATGCAAAAACGCCATTTTGATTGGTTCCCTATTGGCTACTGCACAATATAAGAAATATTTTATTTTGTTTGAATCTCTAGATTTTTTAAATATATTAGGAGCTATTCAATCATACCCTTTAATTATCAATTCAGCTTTCTAGAGGGCTTGCTCATCTCCAAACACTTTTAAAAAAAAATCTCTCAAAGATGAATGGACGCTAATACTAATCTGCTTTAATTCATATTTAGTGAACTTCTTTGGAAAATTTGTTTTGAATTTTTGAATTTCAAGATATGCTCACCTTTGATACATTGAAAAAGAGAATACGTACTTTTCTATTAGTATACACATTTAGAGTTTAAACTACTAATTTTAGAACCTCMAACATCAATGTATTTTTTCTGTTTATTAGTTTTCAAATGTTTTAACGTACCCTTTACTTCCTAAGAATTCATGATTTCAAGTTGTGGACTTTGATTGGTCATATTATAGAAAGTATAATCTAATTGGAAAATTTTATCATATCATTGACTTGAATGAAGAACATTGCATGCATTGGTTTAAATAAATAATTATTAAAATAAACAAAAATCCCCATATAAACTCTTCAAAATTGCTTAAAAAAACATGAGACCCAATTCAGGCTTCTTAGGAAGTAAAGGGTTAAAAGGCCATATTTGTTATATTGAGACTTTTTGCAATCTCATTTCTATCTTCGACTTGAAGATAACCGCTTCATCTGTTCACTAGTATTTTTTTATAAATAGATAACAATACCCACTTTTAGAATTTCATTATAGGATCACTATTTGAGCATTATTTATTTTTGGTTTCAATTACTATTTTTTTAAATGAATTCTCCAATAACTAGCATTTTGTCTCAAAGTCTGCAAAAAGTCTCAATATAATGAATATGGCCTTTTAATATAATAACTTAAAGTAGTCTATGAGTCGATCCAATCAATTTTAGTGGGGAATATATTGTTGGGTGTCAAACCTATTTTTAAAAATGCTACAAATCAAACTAAACTCTTTGTTTTCAAATTACCAAACTTTTATTCATTTTGAATAATTTCTCATCTCCTTCACGTCTTGTCCTTAAGTTTCAACTTAACCCATAAAGGACCAACATGCGTATTTTTGGCTACATAGAAATTTTGGGCAAATACATGTGACTTGTGACCATATTTTTGGCCCAAATTTTAATAGAAGGTGGGAGAAAGAATATTTTTCATATGACCTTTTGAAATATGCAGTTAGTTTTTCTCATTAATAGACAATATTAGACATATTAGAAAAAATCATTTTTTTCATAAACAAAAATTTATAATATGTGGAATGCTTTGAATTATTCCATTTTCATTGATGAGTCAAAAGTTATATGGATTTTTGTTTGCGGATTGTCATGGATTCTTTACTCTAAAATAAACTTTAAAGTCCTTTATCTTACTCGGTTTTCAATATTATTGGAAATAAATAAAATCATGGGATGTAGATTTTTTTATTACAACATTGCAACCATTGGGATTGAAAATCAAAAGTTTATTTTTCAAAAATTTGGTACTTGTACTAAAAATGGCAGTTTTGGAGCATTTTCTGTGAAAACATAGTCAACTAAGTCAAGAAACTTTGAGGATTAAAAACATTGTCAACCAACACTCTTGCTATATTCAAGAATTTGCAAGGAAAAGATTTAATTCCATTTCATATGCTTGCAACCGTCTTGGGTGGAAACACACAAACCCATCTGTGTACCCATCCCTCACAAGTAGACTTCTATTGAAAGTGTCCTAGAAAGTGCAATTAAATTGTTCCTATATTTGAGCGATTTGTTGATTGTTGATTTTTTAGATGTCAGTATTATGACCAAGCTATGTGTCACTTCATTGGCCTAGGGAGTTCTCACTTTGAAAATTCGTAGTAATTACATGCTTATCCTAAAATTATAATTTTTTTTCTTTTGAAAATTCATGATTTTGAATTGTTAGTACTACAGAAATGTTTTTTTTTCTATAAAAAAATGCCTCCACCTATGTTGAATTGCCTATTCTAATGCTTTTGGCTGTTTTCACTGTTTAAAATTCTAGGAATCCTCTCTTGAATCACTCTTAGTCTTGAATTTTGCATTAAGGTAGAAGGTCCTAAAATGAAGCAGGTTCTAAAACCAATAAGGCTCTGGAGGTACATTCTGCACTCTCCAATGTACAAGCAGTCTACATTTGAGGAGGTGGTCGGTATTAGAGCCCATTGAAATGCACTTTTCTTGCAACTTCAAAAAATCATAACTAATTCCGCATAGCTCCAAAAAATATGAAACGACTTGGGTTAGATGCCAATTCCACTTGTCTCTCAAGGAAAATTTACTGAATTGTGCCCATGAAATGGGTACCACAAGGTAATGCTTGAGGGTAAAAGTAAAAAAAGCCTCCTATATTGAGCAATCACTGGGGTATATTCTCAACCTCCCCTAGCTAATTTGGGGCCTTTGATTGCAAATTCTGAATTTAGAAATTGCAAAAAAAAGTTGTGCAGAAAATAAAAAATTCTTGCGTTTTTCCTAGTGGTAAATTTAGCCTGTGGGGCCCATTTCATGCACACGATTTAGTGTCCTACATTTGTTTCTATTTTAAAGTTATTTGACAATTATGAAACAATTTTTTTGAACCCTTAGCCCTTGAATGTCAACCCTTAGCCCTTGAATGCCAACCCTTAGCCCTTGAGTGTCAACCCTTAGCCCTTGAGTGTCAACCCTTAGCCCTTGAAAATGGTGACTGGGAACAAAAGTTTTACCACAAAAAGCATAAAATTGAGCTTCGCGGGTAGCACAACAAAAATTTGGACAAAATTTGGTCTTGAAAAAATATGTTCACCATCCAAAGTATGGACTATGGAGCACATAACATTGTTTAACGGGCTATTATACATCTTCTAGATGGAGGTATAATCCTTTCCTATATACCTCGGGGAGGAATTCATTTGAAATACTGATAATTTCATTGGCTGGCTTAGGTCGTAAGTGAGAGGGATGTCATGCTTTGTTGTGGGGGTTCCAGATTTTGAAGGAGCAAAAGCCCCCCCAGTGAAGGTTAACAATGTGCCAAAAAGAGGCATCCCACCACCTGGTTTGCATTAGTCCCCCCCTCTCTCTCTCCAAAAAATCACAGATTCACAGGTCATTGATTTTTTTCTTGAAAATTATCCCCCCCCCTTCCTTGCCGTTGATCTTGATACTAATACTGGGATACACATACTGGAATACAAATACTAGGATACGGTACGGATATGGTTACGGTAAGGATATGGTAAGGATACGATATTGATATGGATATGGAAAGAATACCAAAACAAATTAACCCATATCGATTGTCATGTAAGTTCTGTTTCCAAAAATATAAGAGTGGGGGGTACTGGGGTTTCCAAATTGTTTTCACATTGGATTATTTTTCATACCCCCCAATAAAATTGGAGAGGTTATGAAAAATAATCCAATCTGAAACTTTTTGGTCAATGTACCCAAGAGAGGCAGTCACTGCCTAACCCCAATGACAATGTTATGCACTCACGGGTTTGAAAGTCTTCCTTCAAATGGATCCACAGGAAATTATTTCGTACATGGTCACTTTGTGAAAACCGTGGATGCAATTTTCAGAAATCAAAATGGCAGCTTCGTTGTTTCCACCTCAACTTCCATCGCTCTGTCTGTTGCAGAGTGCTCAAACTGAACACACTTATGATAAAACAAAAGAATCACGTGCCTGACCAATCCATCAATAATTTGAACAAAATGTAAACCATGAAAGACAAGRCTCTGAAACATCGTTGAACAAAATCAGCAGCACCCAACCGGTTTACCCGGACACCTGAGGTGCTGCTTCAGGACTTTGTCATGTCAAAAGAGATACTAGAATCTTTTTTAGGTCATTTAAATCTTTTAAAGTTCGTGACCCGAATTTGATCTACGTGAAGGAAATAGTCGGTGTGTTTGAGCACTCATACATCCAAAATGGAGCAAAGATCACTCTAAACAAGATTCAAAATGACGCTTCGTAAGGAGACGTAGAAACGGATAATTCTGAAATGCTCAACAGAGTGACTGATTTCTACGGACACCATCCGGTCAATTCGATCAAGATCACACATGGATTTGCATAGCACGCAGTGCAAGGAACCCTCCACCTCCTCTCTCGCGGAGTCTGGTTTCTCAATCTGCACACAATAACCTAATTAAGGAACGCTCCACAAAAGCTCACCAGAACATGGAGAAAGATTGCTAATCAGTGTCGGAACAATTTATAACATGTAACGAGGGCAACGATTACATCGAGATCGATGACCCCTTCAACCTGCCGGATCCTAGCTCTCGCTGGCAATCAATCGACTCCTGATTGGCGATAGTGATAATACCTCCGCTTCAGTTATTCCTTTGGTACAGACCTCAATACATAATACTCAGTCTCCACCAAACCTCATCTCACCGTACTGCTCCCGGTACTGCCGCAAGTAAGCTCAGTCTCAATTCTCAAGTATGTGCGTGCAGCCATGCTGAACTTCCATCTTTCAAACAACAGTTGGAACCTCGGTTGGAACCGGCAGAAATTTGAAAAATGCAATACTGTTAGGTTGGCAGCGCCCATCACTGAAACTCCACCATACCTTCTTGCATCTTGTGCGTGCCCACCACTCTTTCCGGGTTGAAGGTGTAGAGAGTCATGGATTCACTTCTACTCTTGCAKGGATGAAATCACCCTCATGCATCATCCTTCAAATTATACGGAGTACCAAATAACGCTCTGCACTGTAACACTTCTTGGACTCATTGCAGGTTGCAATTCCGAATTGGATGTTGTTTAGGGCTTCAAAGTCGATGGGCGCTTTTGTTTCGGTGAAGACTGTTGAATACTCACGCACTCCCAAATCTAGGGACGGAAATCATATCAAATGAACCCCAACTCCATTGCTGAAAGTGGAAATGCCCAGATAATACCGAAGAACTAGATCGACTGCTTCAGCTGGCTGGTGTTTGTGAAAAACTAAAGTCCCAATATCAACCTTGCTAGACGCTAATCATGAAGAATGTATAGTGGGAAGCCCTCACACGAGGGCTTCCCGTCGTGTGAGGGGGCTCCCACTGCGTTAAGCCCGCACTATTACGCAGCAATTATAGTGCCTGGCACTATTACGGGGCTTTATGCTCCATAATCCAGGCCCTTTTAATAAAGGAAGGAGCCTGGAAGGGCTTAACGGCTGCACATGGCTGCAAGTATGTCACACATTTATTGGAGAAAATCTAGACTCTCTAGAAGGCCGCTAAGAAGTGCCGAAAGGGATCTTGGTTTCTTTTTATTTTGCATGGACAAGAATTTTTCCCTTATTGTTGTGGCCACCAAGTGTCATCATCGTAGTAAAGCAATCAAATGTCAGAGTATTGGTAAACAAGCAGTTGTGTTCTATTGAAGGAAAGTTGTAGGAAACTGAAAAATACTATGTGACAGTCAAGATATTCACACAAGGTGAATCTTTTTTTTTGTCAAAGATGCTCTCCTTTCTATAGCTCCTTAGGGCCCAGGAAATAGAGTGGCTTGTCAAACCCAGGCGACCTTTCGGAGAGTCCAAAATTTCTCTAATGACTCCCTGGCAATCCGTAAGCAAGCTCACTGCCGCCATCAATTCACGAATTCACGCATTACTTAATCGAGTCCTTCATAGTCTCCTTGGTTGAGTCTGATTTTATGAAGATATATGAGATCGATTACGCCAAAGAGAGACCCAACCTCGCACATATGATGTATGTAAGATTGCACGATTGATTTCAATTCTGCAACTAGGGTAATCGAAGCTCAAACCGCTCAAGCAATTCTCTCAGATGAGGCTCTCCCGCTCTCTTGCCACCTAGTTCCAACACGTGATTACAAGTTTAAGGAACGTGAACGTCTGGCGCTGTCTAAAATTCAGAAGTTGATTCACTTGTGCAGCTCCGTCACAGCAGCTTCCAGTCAGCAAATGCTCAACAAATTCTCACGCAAGATCTCCTCAACCAATTTTCTGTAATATCTCGGTAAGGTGGTGCTCATGTTGGATTACCGTAAGTCGAAACTAGGGTTTAATGAAATTGCACTACCCCTGGCGACTGCTTTGCTTTTATCTTGCTTATGAGATACAGAAAAAGTAGGGTTTAGGGCTGGGGTGGAGTTTGCATTGACAATCCTCTGTTTACAAGACACCGGCACTAATCTAGGTCATCTGACTTAATCTCACTCAAGACAATTTTCATGGACAGACTTGGAAACAGTGATTGTTAAGCAATTTGTATACAGTTTTTAGCTCGAATTGCGACGTGTGTGATCATGGAAATGGCAACAACAATGCGGTTGCATGGTTCAATGGAGCCAAGGTGCTCACTCAATTTTGACACATTCTCACATTCCGTACTTGCACTCTTGCACACACTCAAATCCTCATCGTGCGACCCTTATTGATCCTACAAGTACCGTGGTGTTCACATGAAAATTCAAGACACTAGGGTTGTCCTTGTGCTAGATGGATTGTTCAAGCAATCCTCAAAACCATCCGGCCAAGTTAGGGAAGAAGTAGACCTCAAATAGGGTTCATTTTTGCTCTAATGATTTTGGAACTTCATTATCACCTCCCCAAACCCCAATTGTCCCTTAAACGGACATTCAATACTTAGGGGTTAAATATGAATATACATTAATGTACTTTGTGTCATTGCTATGATCATAGTCTTGAATGGAGACTACGTTTTTGGTACCTTGGCATCAAATAGTTAATAAAGTAGGAAGTCAACATAAGGTTTGACACAATAAAAGGATTGTTGACAAATGATGAAATGTATGATTATTTCCTTTACAAAACCTAAGAATAACATGTCATAGAAAATGAAGAAGCCTAAAAGTAAGAGGTTCAATCCAAGGAAATTGTAGTTCTTCACACAAATACTAGATTAAATTCATACTTCCAATTATAGATATTGTCAAAGTTGAGATTATAAAAGATTCCGCCACAAATTCAAGACTTCACCTTCATGAAATTTTTTTCTTTAATAATTGTTACAAAACTCAACTTCACCTTCATAACACTTTTTTCTTTAATAATTGTTACAAAACTCAACTTCACCTTCATAACANTTCACCTTCATAACACTTTTTTCTTTAATAATTGTTACAAAACTCAACTTCACTTTGATAACACTTTTTTCTTTAATAATTGTTACAAAACTCAAATTCACCTTCATGACTATATATATACCCACCCAATTCATGAAATTTCAAAAGCATTGAAACATCAATTGAGTAACAATGAGCTTTTAGTATAGAAATAAATTTGAGCCATATAAATGCCAAGGTCTTCCAAATTAATATCTATATTGATTTCAATTGCATCCAAATGATAGCCATGTCTCACACATTGCACAACATCAGCTCTAAAAATTCTAGAACTAAACTTTCAAGTAGGACTTGTAAGAAGAGCACCAACCTATTTGATCTTGAGATCTTCAATTATGCTAATGATGATTCATTCATATTGAATAAAACAACCATTGATGATGAAACCTAGTTTTACTAAAGATTGATAATGGTGGGCCTTCTTCATAACCATGTTGAGGTTTATAATGCAAAGAATAAGACAAAAGAGTACTAAAATTCACAAACAAAATGCTACTCAATTGGTTTGGATATTACATCCAAGATCATTCTTCTTTGGAAAAACATTCTGTACAAGTGCAATCTGCTTCAAAACAACATTGGTTCAAATATAATGACCATCGCTCCAATATCGGATCTAAATAATTCCGGTACTTGTATCGTTCAGACTTGTATTGATCGTCCATCACAAACTTCTTTATAAACACGTAGATATTAACAACCTCCAATGACTTCACCAGCAAATAATTCTTGATCACATGCTCAAGGATGAACAGAATGCGCCAAAAAGATGGATGACCAATATAAGGATCATAAAAATAGTGACATTCACTTGAAGAATAATTAAGTTGTTGATTGAGAAAATCAATAATGTGGTTGGATAATTTTGGAATGGCAATCTTTGCAGTGATTTCCATTGAATATTTTGCAACAACTAAAGACATCATGCCAAAGCCCTCATACTCACATAATGCTTTGATCGCATATTCAATTCCTCCTTTTTCTCCCAATGAATTGCACCAGCTTTCTATAAAAATACCCTCATAGGGATTTGATAACATTTGGTCCATGTAATAAGCAACAAGCTTCCTAATGCTGCTTCGGAGTTCGTCCTCGGTCTCCTCAATATATAACAATCCCTATCAAAAATGAAAACGAAACTCCGCGCGTAAATGATAGCTTTACCAACAACTTCCAAACTTCTCAATATCATCTTGACTTGTAACACTGTTTCACATTTGCTTGCAACATTCAATGACCACAAAAACATACAAAAAGATTATAAATGGATGCTCATCAGGAATATGCTATCATTTAGTTCCTCCTCAGATAGTAGCTCTTGTTCCCACAACCAAAGCACAAGAGGTTCCAACAATTGAACACATCTAAACAAATTAAAGATGCGAGTTTTAGCCAACCTTCCAAATCCATTGGGTAACACTGAAATCCCACTCCCACCCAAATCAACTTCCTCCAACCTCTTCAAATTGCTCAAACTTGGAAGCTCCTCCAAAGCATCACAACCACATGCTTGTAGACGACGCAAAGATGTTACATACTCTAACTCAACTAAGCTTGTGAGATCGTGACAAGATGAAACATCAAGTTCTTGCAAACGTTGCAACTTCCCAATGCCATGGAGCTCTAATACTCCTGTGCAAGATACATCCAATTTCTCCAAAGCATCAAGATTGCATAATCCAGGAAGCTCTACCAATGACCAACATCCAAATAGTTCTAGAACCTTCAAGTTTGTCAATGAGTTTATGCCATTTGTAGATTCCATTTTCAAACACTCATGACACTTAAACTTCTCTAATAAAGTCAAATTGCCCAAATTAGGAAGACCTTCCCAACAATAAACCATCAATTCTCGCAAGTTGTTGCACCTACTAAGGTTTGGAGGATTGAACAAAGGCCCAGGACCACCACCCAATTGTAAAAATTGCAAAGCTGTCAATGTTGATAAGTCTCCAAGAAAAAGTTGGTTGTTCTTAATATGTATCCAAAGCCATTCCAAATCCTTCAACTTGTTCACTCCTAGAAATTTCTCACCAAGTTTCTCACACCCCACAACATCCAAGATACGCAAACCATCCATGCCTTCAACATCCAATTCCTCAAGGTTCTTGCAATGATAAACTTGAAACACTTCCACTTGAGAACAATGGAGTAGGTCATCTCTCCTAATGTTCTTCACTTCACTTTCATATATCCCTATCCTCTTTAAATCTCGGCATTCCCACTCACTCCTGAGTTTAGAAGGCAAGCGATCTCCTCCAAAATCATATAAAATACGACGAGTTTGACCAGTAGATTCCAAAACTTGAACCTCTTCTTTTGCAAATTCAAGATACAAATCATGGATATGAAATTCCAAGACCTTGTCAATCATGGCAAAATCAAGAAGTGCCTTCTGCTTCAAAGCCTCCAACTGAAATTCCAACAAAAAAGTTAACGCTCATCAACTATTCACACCAATCATTCAAAAATTGAAAACCCTTGAACCACTATATTCAAGGCATCTATCCAACTAGGCTCATGGCAAAACAAACAATATTCAAGAGACAAATTCATACAAGTGCAAATGCATAACCTCATTATTATGTTTACTATTCTTTAAAGACTTACACTTTGCTTTATAAAAAGAAAGTCACATCCATGAGCTTGTTGGAGCCATTTCATAACGTCAAATCCTGATTCCCAATACCTTATAGTTTTTGTAGCACCAATCACAAAGATTGCCAAGTCGAAGAATATAAGTTGGTCTCTTGGCTTTAAAGAATCATAACCTTGTCTCAAAAGAGAAAGAAGGGGGTGGGCATCATCATTGAAGTGGTTGAACTTGTGGGCACTCAAATTTTCTAGGCTGCTCTTCCATTCCAATGGACATTTGCTAATTTGTCCCAATTGAGTTCCCCAAACTTTCAAAGCTAATGGCAAGTATTGTTGAGTGCTTGAATCATTTCTCACACCAGATAAACTTGGCTTTGAAAAGTGGCATGCTTGCACACATTGATCAATAACATCCCACTCTGACTCAATGACATGATCCATAGAGGCCATACCAACATAATGAAGAAATAACTTTGTTGAATCATATTTGTCCAAATCTGGCATTTCCATGCAATGACATTCTTTGAGACCCAATCTCTCCAAAACTTCATGAGCTCTAGAAGTTACCAACACCTTACTGCCGACTTTGTAATTTAGTTGCAAATACATTTTAGCTTCCTCAATGTCCCAACGCCATACGTTGTCCAAGCAAAGGAACACCTTTTGATGTTGCAGACATTGATTCAATAGCGTTTTCAGCTGTTCAAAATAACCAATGCAAAGTCAAATTGTAAACAATCTTGCATAGCAATTAACTTGAAAATTGATGATTTGGCTCAATCTCCAAGATTTAGAAACACATCAGCCAATGTTATAAAAAACATGCATGGGAGATATCTTTCAATGATGATCCAACCACCAATATCAATATGTATATTGAATAAATTATAAATCTACCATTATTTAATATTGTTGTTGTACCCAACAAGAGCCTTCCAATACTATACAACCACCATTGTAAGTCAAACATCCTTTAATAAGCACACTCTTTAACACTAAGATGATCAAGTTTGGGACAAAAATTGAATACAAACATGTCACACACAAACAATATTTCTTCATTCATTCAAATCTTCAAAGATTTAAGTTGGTTCTCTAAAACTTCAATTAATTATCAAAACTCCACTTCACAAGTGACCAACAATTCATAGTATAGAAGAATATGTCACCTCAAAGCCCAAATTGCTTGGCTTTGAATACTTACAACTCAAAAAAACAAATGCAAATAGTAAAGACCATTTCTTCCTCTATCTCAAAATAAGACCAATGTATCCTCTATAAAATACAAAAGAAACACTAGTCTTATTTTGAGACAGAGGGAATATTATTAAGAAAATCACAATGGATTGAACTCAAGAGTCAAGACTATTAGAGCAAAAATTCCTTCAAAAGCCACAAATACTCAATTCACAATTGAGAAATAATTGAGATTTCAATTTCTAGTTTCAGAATTATATTCATAGATACAACTTAGGGCAATGCTCAAAAAATAAATCTATGGAAATAAATTATAAACTTTTCATAAATCAAATGTCATTAGTAGATCACTCATCTTAATTACAAAACATCACATATTGAAGAAAATCTAATCTTTGAGAGGTTAAACCTTTGTCAACTTGCTTCTTTGTTGGATTTATCAATTTATACAACTTACATACCTTGTCAAGATCGTTAGGAAAACTTGCTTCACCCATTAAATCTTGAAGTACTTGCCTTCGTATCTCAGCATGATCTTTAACCCCAAGTTCCACATGACAAAACTCACCAACAAAGTCTCCAAAACGCCCATTGCACATAGCTTTAGTGATGGTGGTTTTGCCAACACCTCCCATGCCAAATAAACCCACAACTTGCACTTTATAATCAAGATGGTCATCCTTTGAGTCATGAAATTTGGCAAATATTGCCTGGCATGAGGATAGGGCAAAAAATCAGTAAATACTTGGTGTAATCCAACATTATGGAAAGATCAAAAAAAGAAAAATGAAAGGTTCCAACACATTAGCAAGGACAAACATTTGGAATCATTTGGAAGGTTTTAAGCAAACTAACAAGGCAAAACACAACTCATGAAATAGAATCTTGAATGTCCATAAACCAACATTCTTGATTAACAATACATAACTAGTTGTATGCCTATAGCTTCTAAATTTGGGAAATAGATCCCCAATACATTTCTTTTGTTTGCTGCACTTAAAATCAACAAAATCCCAAGACCAATCAACAATCATTATGTCAATCAACCAATCGACCAAAACCATAGAAGATGGCCCTTACAACATTCCTCAAGTATGCAATGAACAAGGAGAGAAACAATTCAAAAATTCAACCATCTCCAAAACAAGAGCTTCACATCCACTAACAAAATAGAACAATCAAGTCTAAGTTATAAATGGTCAACAAGTACCTCACACAACCATCGCAATGATTGCACGTGAGAAACATCATATTTCACACAAGGCACTTTCAACTTGCGCACAGCTTCCACCACATTGGCAATATAGGCCACTTTACCAAGCTCTTCAACATACTGTAAGCCATTGCTTTTACCAATCACGGTCAAAGCAAAAGCCCAAGCACCCACATCCACTTTGTGAGTACTATTGCTTCTGATATCCTTTGCTGCCCAACCTTCCCAAATATCTTGCCATCGCTTCTGGCGCTCCGCATCCTTGAAATCCTCCACAGAGAGCTTGTAAAACAAAGGAAGGAGCTTCAAGGTGGAGTTCGTGGATGCCTGGGCTTTCACAAACTCATTCAACTCGATCATGGGCCACCTCGACCGGGTGAAAAAATCTTCCGACAGCACCAAAATGGCAACATGACATTGTCGGGCCGCCTGGATGATGGTTGAGGGGAAATCATGACCCTTGGGCAAACTATCAGGGCATTTGTCGAAAAACGGACAATGATGAGCTCGYTTCAGCTCCACCCACAGTCGCTCTGTGAAATTCTTCTGTTTGCCACTGTGGCTTAAGAATATCGTATGCTCGGGTTCCAAACCCGATTCACTGAACATGAAAAAAATCACGACACATATCATCAAACACACATTGCTTCGAGGAGTGAAGACAGTGTAGCAGGGGCCTGATTTCCATTGAATGCAAGCTGAGAAGCAGAAAAGGGCGCAGAAGAGACTGGAGAGAATGTTGACCTTTGGTCAGTATGATCAGGACGAGCAAGTTTGGCTGCATGAGAATATTCTGGAAGATCCACACGCCTCTTTAGCTCATTCACCATCCCGTGCTTCCACTCGGCCTACGAACCAGAACTTTCAGCATCATGCGCCATCAATCTGAATGCCGTCGATATGAGTCCGAGTCAAGGAAAGCGATCCTGCTCACCAGACATTGTGTAAAATGAGTTCTAAGCGCTAGCATCCATCACACTGAAGTGTGACAATACACAAAATGCTTCCTCATAACTTGTATGACRAAGACTTGCAATCCAGGAGTCCAAGCAACAGCATAAAGTAACTGAGTGAAGCGTGGCAAGACCAACGCATGTACGGTTTAGGGTCCGCAAACCGAGTAACAACGCTGAGGACTGGAATTTTCAGACAAATGACTTCCAAGGAAAAAGTAAATATGAAGTATGCACATATTAATCCTTAAATCTGATCATTTTTGGCTGACTACCTTGCTGATAGGGCCGCATCCTTCCAGGGTTAATTCTACTACATTTAAAGAAACTGAACACATTAGGATATCCCGTCCTAATACCAATCATTTTAACCACCAAGACTCGACTCCCAGGCAGAATACTGGAAACCGAAATGGCATTCACGCTGCCGAATTCAAGCCTTGTCCACAGGCCGTAAGTACAAAGGGCGTGCTTTCAATAGAACAGGAGAACAATCGAGCCCAACTGTATTCAAAACTCTCGAAGAGACTACAAGTGCAACCACCCAACCTTAAGAGTTCATTCTGCTGAATTTGGACCTCCCCGGCTCCAGGGAATACCTTAGCAGTACAGCATCCAAATCCAATATGTCAACAGCTTCCTCGCAGTGACGCAACTTGCTACAAAGAAAAGACCAACACAGGAACTCCGATCCCTCAACTTAGCCCAAAATTCACAATCGAATACAAGATCAGACAGTCATCTGCTCAGCCAAAGTCAGTTTACACAATGAGAGTAGGGCAAGGAAGCGTCGCATTATAGCCTGTCTGCTATACAGGACTTCTCCACGGCTGAAATTCCAGAAACTAAGGCTCTCCACTTCGATAAAAGTCATGGTTCATCACAATCGAGCATGTAAAATTGCTCAAACGATTCAAAAAAGCGAGTAATAAAGCCTTGTTCAATCGTATCATGCAGTTGTCACCAATATGCAACTGTTCCACAGAGTGAGGTGCAGGCTTCGTAAAGAATGTGACTCAGCATTAGAGTGATCTTCCAAACCACATTCCATTCTTTCAGTATTCCTGTAAATTAAATTTATTCTCCACTCTCCAGGTTAAAAAGCATTAATACTGGTGAAGAATGGGGTGCTGTAAGTGAAGTAGCCGAAGCACCAGATTCTTCTGTTACCCTACACCATCGAGCTACTGATACACGAGCTGCTTCAGCAGAATATTGGAGTATGTTAGGGTGGCTGCAAGAAACACCTATCCTGTTTCTTGTCACATATCACAAGCTGATCCTGTTTTTTGGCCATAAATTTTGCATTCTTGCTCCAAATAACTCAAAATTTATACACAAGCTAACTTACTCATGACTATTAATACACCTTGTCTAATTTTTTGGAATTTCTTAAAAATGTTTTAGTATCCAAAAATAGCCTCCAATTGTATATCACATAAGTCATTTTTGGAGTTTTTTGTGCAACTTAGTTGTACCCAAAAAAAAGTATTTAGAGCTTAAATTTGGAGGAGATGGTCTTCTAGTAGACTTGTAGCTATTGTCCAAAGGAATTCTACTAGTTAATTTTATTTGGTGTGACATTTCAAAACATGTAAAATCTTATTTTGGTGGTTCTTTTGGGACCATATTCATAAAGTTATTACAAATGTACAATTTTTATTTATTTTATTAAGTTTGTTTTATTTTCAATTAATTAAAACATTAAAGTATCTATTTTCTTGAGATTTGACACTTTTTTAGTTCTCCTACTTAGAGAATTTTCCTATGCTTTTACTTTGGTGGAAACCTTTATCTTAAAGGTGTATACATAGACCATATTTTTTTTAAACTTAAAACTTATTTTCTAATTTTGAAGTAGTACACAAGAAATCATGAGTACATTAAAAATTAACAAATAGTATACCAGTTTCTTGCAATCACCCCTAAAACTTCATAATGATCTTTCATAACAAGCACAAGCTCATAGACAGATGGTTCTTCTATTGACTTGTTTCATTGACGTGTAAATCTAAGGAGGGTAAAGAACTCTCATCCTCAATCAATCTCGTAAGAACAACGCTGAAGTAATAACCCACCTCAAAATCTGCCGCACCATCTCCAAGTATCATCAAGCATCATCTATGGTCCAGAGAAATCAGCAACAAGATGAAGTACATTCACATATAAAGGATACCATATCCAATCCAGATGCTGACAAACATTGACATGGAAATCAGAATGCGCTATCGTTCCATCTTCATGACACAAGCTATACTGTGCAAATACAGGAMAAAACTCGACGAAAGCCCTCAGTGGATTTTGTGGTTACAACTGTCCACTGTTCTACATGCTGGCCACAGGGAACATTCACGCCGATTTGCACGAAAATAGAATTCCAAATGGAGAATWTTTCTATCTCTAACAAACCGAAACGTACAACAGCTACGCCATAGGGAAAGGATCAGCGGGCTGAGAGCTGCTCAGGAAACACCGCGTGTAGGTTCTATGGAAATGATRTACCCGATTGGAACAGTTTCAGAGGGGAATGTAACCTGAGCAGCACTCGTTGCCGATCGGATACCCTGGAAACGCATTCAACAGATACAAAAGATGACAAACAGCTATTCTCCGTCGACTATGACAGMAAGGGTATGTTCCACGAAGTGTTCAAAGAGTGGTGGCACCGAGGGTCTTTGGAACGAATTGAGATCTACTTCTCGACTAGATTCACATTACAAACATCAACTCCAACACCAAGTACACCAAGTCTCAACATTCCCTCAACATAGATCCCTAAACATGGTGGCAKCTTGCAGAGATAGCACGACAACTTAATTATCTAAGAAGGGTGACTTGAATTATCTAAGCAGATCCTAAGCAAAAACCTTCAAAATCGATGCCCTTAATGGTGTGCCGACAAGTAGCACACGTTGGAACAGACGGAGAAAACCCAACACAGCACAACACGACACCAAATCCTCACCGTGCGGAAGCTCCTCCGTAATATAGCTCCCAAAACATGCAAACCTAAGTATGCACTGGCGCCAAAGCTAGAACGGAGCTTGCAAGTGCTGCAAAACCTACCTCCRCGTTTGTCGGATGAACCCTTCCGCTCCRCCRTTCACYTCCAACGCACCATTCTCGGCATATTTACACGAATTCAACTACAGTACTGCAGAGGATACTAAAGATGTTTCCTCACTACAGACACAAAACAGTGAAGCACAAGCAGCTGGAAGACGACAGTGCAACATCTACAGGGCAGAACGCGGCCAAGTGTCTGCAAATTAACACAGAGTTTCTGTGTTACCGACATTAACTGACGTGAAGGACGAGCTTGCGTGGTCACCAAGATAAAGCATCCCTAACGAATCTTCCKCGAAGGACGAGCTTGCGTGGTCACCAAGATAAAGCATCCCTAACGAATCTTCCTCGAAGGACGGACTTGTGGCCGTTGGCCACAGACCCGTGACCGTGGTCTTTTAGATTGGAAGGCGGAATTCACGGCCTGAACAAGCAACTGAGCATTTCATCAGCTGAACTGAATTGATTGAGAGCAGAAGAAAGAAGATAATGTCGCAGTGGAAGTCACGCCATCAGACACCCCTAATCTGTCTTCAACTAGTCTTTAAGATTCAATTCCATTCGAAATCAAGTGACCCAGGAAGAATTCGAAGAGGAGGAAGCCCTAATTCACAACTTCGCAGTCAACCCGAATTCAACACACCTGCAGTTCATCTACGTTGATGAAAATGGAGTCGACGGTGTCGATGGATTGGAACCACAGTCGCAGCGATTCCGTATCCAGTTGTGCAATTTCTTGCTGTTCATCGTTCGCCATCGCCAATCCCACTTCACAACCCCAACTCAGACTCCAACAGAAGCTGCTAAACGCTAAGRGCATCCCCACCAGGGGAGTTCCCTATTCCTATCCCTATCCGTATGAAATTCATTCGGATAGGGAAGACACCAATGTCCGGGAAGAACCGGTGGCTAGTTCAAAGTTAGCCGGTGGATTTGGCCAAAAAAACGATTGCATTTTAGAAACATCGGCCAAAAACCGGTAAAAAAGATTAATTTTTTTATTAACTTTGTATGACAAATAGAAGAAATAACCGGATATTATGTTGGAACAACCGTTCAGTTTTGGAGTTGAAGGAAATTGGCCTGTAAGAGTCAAAAATCTTCCCGAACTATTGTTGCATGATGTGTGCTCCCATGACTTGGCGTTGGACTATTACTTTTCCCTTGTTACTATATTGACAAGTGCATCTTGACTTTACCTTGCCTAGATATAGGATAAAGTATTGATTTGTGGAAGCATGGGTGGAAAGCAGCTTCCCCATCCCTATATTATATTTTTGAATGAAGAATGGAGATAGGGATAGGGATGGCGAAGAGGCTGGTAGGGATGCTCTAAGTAAACGCTGCATAAGAACTCCACTCAAGTATCAGGTAGGCCGCTCCTAAGTTACCTACACTAAATTATGAAATTAGGTTGCCCTCACTAATTTCTTGACATTCCGCACTAAATAAATATTTATTGTTATTGTATGAACGTGCTCTACTTTTGAATTAGTCCTCGGAATACAAGAACCTCAATGTGTACAAATGGAAGTATTTGTAGAAACGTTTATTGTCTTTGATGGTTGTAGATTAACTTCCTCGGGGTAAGGCAATTCAATTGTAAAGGCAACCTAATTTCACTATTTAGTCTAGCCTTTCGTGTCAGTCATGGTGCTCAAAATTCAAGGACATAATTATGCATTATGTGTCAACAAGTGGGTGAGTATGGTAGAGGGACCCATTACTAACAGGCGACCCATCACCAATCAATAGGGTGTTGTATTTCCGACCAAGGCTAGAATAGATTTCCATTTTTTCCTTGGAATGCATGTTTTTTTATTTTTTCAAGGTTTGGACCAATAAGTTCATAACACATAAGTGAGCAAGAAAGTAGGAAGCAATGAGTAGGAAAGTAGTTCTTGAATGATTGGAATTGGATGACTCTAGATGTTGATCATGGGTCAAGCCCAACTTTGACCTTTCAAAATTCTTAGTAATTTCATTGCAAGAGATAAAATTACCAATTTTTTTGCAATTTCCATCATTTCTGTCAATGCACCTCTAAAAATATTTGCTTTGCCTAATACTACCCTAGATCATGTCTAGAATTGCTTATTTGATTGGTTACAGGTCCCTCTACCATACTTCTCTCTAGAATTACACCCATTATTTTTTGCGAATTTTTTGCAATTTCCATCATTTCTGTCAATGCACCTCTRAAAATRTTTGCTTTGCCTAACACTACCCTAGATCATGTCYAGAATTGCTTGTTTGATTGGTTACAGGTCCCTCTACCATACTTCTCCCTAGAATTACACCCGTTAATGGTCCAAGGAATTTAGGGTACAAGGCTCATAAACCATCCATGTGAGGGAAGAAAGAGGCCTGTGGGGAAAATCAGTCCAGCAGTAGATTATAACATTTTTTTGATCCACAGACAAATGAGGAAGAAGTCATTGGAATTTTTTTGTCAATGTCTCAGTCAGAATGAAATTTTCAGAAGTTGCAGACTCATAGGTCATCGTTCATGTTCATACGTAGAGTGGAGCTAATAGAAATTAGAACATGGCTTTGAACACACCAAGTGAGTTCCAAAACTGACCAAAAAACAGTGGTCAAGATGTTCACTTCTGTCCGAAAAGCGTGCAATTTAATTCCAAAAATAATGCATGAACACCTGTAGCATGCCTAGTTAAAAGTCTAAGTGGTCTCTCTTTCACTATACTATATTTAAGTGTAATTTTATTAAGAACTGCATTCTGTGCAAAAAATGCACATAATGATTACACCATGTCGCATGTTGAATATCCTTTAATCACACTCAAAGTATAATAATGTTTCGCCACTAGAAGTTCCATTTTGTTTTGATAACCCTGTGCACGGTTTTTGCTACATTTATAGGGATGATTCTTTTTGCCTGCACGATTTATATCAATGACAATAATATTTTATTAAAAAATTTAATTTAATTTTAATTTGACATTGTCCCCAAGGCCAACAATTGACCTTCACTTTTGGTGCACCCAATTCAAGAAGCTCAGACCATGTTAAATCTTGTTTTTTGGGAAGACAAAAAATTCATTCTCCAAAATGGCCCAATCTTGAAATGTAAAGGAGTTGGGACCAATTTAACATTTTTTCCAACCATAAGTCAAGATTCTTGGCCTGTAACACAACAAATTGCCCTGGCCTCTAAATGTATAGCAGCCCTAAGTAAATTGATTTGAATGAGAGTTGGTGGAGTTGGCTTTGATTTCAGGGATCTTGAATCAAACTGATATTTCCCTTGGCTTTTCTTTTCTAAAACCCCTGGCTTTCCCTTGGCTCTTTAATTGCCTTAATTTAGAATGTAGTTAGGCAAACAATTTCACTTGAAAAATTCATTTAGGCTTTGCAGTTATAGAAATAACTTCATAACAATGTGGCATCTGCTGACATGGATCTCCTGATGTTTCAAATCAATCGAATTAGAGGTCATTTGCAGCTGCGGCATCTTATAGGGTTGGTTTACACCAGGGCCACAGCACGGGACCAAAAGCACTCCAGGGGCGTTTCGGGTGAAGACTGTTCCGTATTCCCACAGTCCCAAATCTAGGGACGGAAATCATCTCAAATGAATCCCAACTCCATTGCTGAAAGAAAGGGATACCGAATAACCAGGTTAACTACTTCAGCTGGCTGGTGTTTGAGAAAAAAACTACAGTCGTGATATCAACCTGGCTAAATGTTAATCGTGAAGAAAGTTTCTTAACCCTTAAAGGGCGGACCCGTGGCCGTGGAAATCATGCATTTTGATACCGTGTGATATCATCTCCTTTGAAAAACCTAAATATATTCATTGGAAGTCAAAGTATTAAAAAAGATCTCCCCTTTCCACCCCTAATACCGAGGATGAATGATTGTATTTCTGTCCTACAAGGAAAGATTCTTTGCCATTCATCGGACGAAAAACATCCTCGACTTCGTTTAAGGGTTGAGCAATCCGTAAGCAAGCTCACTACCATTAATTCACCAATGCACGCATTACTTAATCCAGCTCTTGATGAGTTTTCTYAGWWGAGTCTTGATTCTATGTAGATACTCCGTACATGAGAATACGCAAAAGGGAGAGCCCACCTCGCACATATGATGCATGATCACTCAATTGATTCCAATTCTGCAACTAGCCAGGGTAGTCGAAGCTCCAATGCTCAAGCAATTCTCTCCGCTCAAGCTCTCCCGGGCACTGGCAACGTAATTCCAACCCCGGATTGCAACTTCGAGGAACGTGAACGTCTCCAAATTGAACATAAACTGGCGCAGTCCAAAATTCAGAAGTTGACTCACTTGTGCAGCTTCGTCACAGCAGCTTCCAGTCAGCAGATGCTCAACAAATTCTCATGAAAGATCTCCTGAACCAATTTCTCTATTAAAAACAGCTAAGGTGGTGCTCATGCGGGACCATCGTAAGTGGAAAATAGGGTTTCATGAACTTGCACTACCACTGGTGATTGTTTTCATCTCGTTTCTGAAGATATGGCCAAAGTAGGGTCGGCAAACCTCTGTTTCTAGGACACCGTCACTAGTCGGGGTCGCCTCACTCAAGACTCTTTTCTTGGACTTAAATACTCGGGAACAGGGATCGTGAAGCAACTTGTATGAAATCTTTTGCTTAAATTGCGGCATGTCTGTTCACGGAAATGGCAACAAAAAAGTGGTTGCAATGGTGCAATGGACCCATGTTGATTTTGACACATTCTCGCATTCCCTATTTGCACTTTTGCACACACACAACCCCACACTACTTCAAACCCTGTCATTTTTCATTCCCTAAAATAGCAACAAAATGTGGGGTGAGTGAAACAAGTCACAAAGGACAAATCACAGGAACGACTTCACTACTAACAATGGATCATTTCAATGAGAATCGGCACAAGTCTCACTTTGGAATAAAAAATGACAAGGTGTGCTCTAGTGCTTCAACTTTGAACCCTTGTTGTTCCCACAAATATGGTAGTATTTTGGAGCAAAATTCAACACACCAAGACTACCCTTTTGCTAGATGGATTGTTCTACTTCTTCTAAAGGGAAACCCTCAAAACCATCGACCCAATTTAGGGAAGTGGAAGAACCTTAAGTAGGGTAATTTTGGACTTCATCATCACCAATCCATATTCCAATTGGACCTTCAATGGACTTTCAATCCTTCAGTCCATTAATGTAATTTGTATCATTGCTACAATTATAGGTAGTCAACCAYTTTGGCACAATGGCATCAATTATTCAATAAAATAGGAATATAAGGTTTGACACAAACCCCAAAGGATAATTCACAAATGGTTAAATGTATGATTGTATGATTGACAAAATCCAAGAAAAAACATGTCATGGAAAAGGAAGTACACGCCTCAAAGTGAGAGGTTCAATCCTACGTACATCAAAAGCAATGATTTTGTAGTTGTTTACATGAATACTTGAACAAATTCGTACCTCCATACATACCAATTGTTAAAACTAAGAGTACTAAGGATTCCACCACAAATTCAAGAGTTCACCTTTATGAAACTTAACTCTTTAATCATCATTCCAAAGCTCAAGTTCACCTTCATGACTACATATATATTTACGTATCCACACAATCCATCTTAAAGCACAAAAAAATCAATTGAGTAGCAATATTAAGGTTGTACGATAGAAATATATTTTCAAACATATGGATGCCAAGGTCTTGCAAACTAATACCTACATTGATTTCAAATGCATCCAAATGAGGACCATGTCTCACAAATTGCACAATATGAAATCTAAAATTCTTGGATTAGACTTTGACATGGGCCCTACAAAAAGACTAAATAAAATTTGGAAAAAGAATTGGTCTTGAAATCTTCAACTATACCAATGATGATTCATACATATTGAATACAACAATGACTAATGATGCATTCCAACTTTGCTAGAGATTGAAAATGGCTTGGTCTTCATAACCATGATGAGGGATATAATGCAAAGAAAAGGTTGAAGAGTGAATTAAAATCAAAAAACAAGGTGCTATTGATATGGTATGGAATTTTACATCCAACAAGATCATTCTTCTTCAGAAAAAAATTATGTACAAAAGCAATATGCTTCAAAACAACATCGGCCGAAACATAATGACCATTGCTTCAATACTGGTTGTAAATACTGGTTGAAATAATACGAACTTTCTAAGAAAGAATCATTGCAAATCACAAACCTCTCTATAAACAAGTGGATGTTAGCAACCTTCAATGACTTCATCAACATATCGTTCTCCATCACATGCTTAAGGATGAATATAATGCGCCAAAAACTTGGAGAAGGTACGTCAAATAACCCATCATATTGACTTAAAGGTTGATCAAGTTGTTGATAGAGAAAGTCAATAATGCAGCTAGACAATTCTTCGAAGATAGCCTCAGCAAAGACCAACTTTCTTGAATATTTGGCAACAACTAAAGACAATATGCCAAAGTCCTCATGCTCACATAGTGTTTTGATAGCAAAATCAATTCCTCCCTCCTCTTCTCCCAATGAATTGTATGACCTTACTAATCCAAGCTCTTCATAGGTTGATGATGTTACTTGGTCCATGTAATAAGCAACATCTTTCCTAGTCTTGCTTCGGAAGTCATTCTCAATTTCCTCAACAKCTAAAAAGCCCTACAAAAAAAATGAAACAACTTTCCTTTTTAATGAGCATTCCATTGATACCAACAACTACCAAGCTCTTCAATATCATCTTCACCTAGAAAACCCTTTCACAATAGCCTTGCAACATTCTACAAATACACAATCATAAAAAAAAATCATGTATGAATACTCACCATTGAAATCACATCATTTAGTCCCTCCATTGGTAGTAGCTCTTGTTCACGCAACCAAAGCACAAGAGGTTCAAACAACTCTACGCATCCAACCAACTTAAAGATACGATTCTCAACCAACCGTCGAAAACCACCGGGTATTACCGATATTCCACTCTCACTCAAATCAACTACCTCCAACCTCTTCAAGTTGCTCAAATTGGGGAGCTTGTGCAAAGATGAGCAACCACATGCCTCTAGTCGATGCAAAGATGTCACATACTCCAATTCAACTAAGCTTGTGAGATATTCACAACGTGAAACATGAAATATTTGCAAATGTCGCAACTTCCCAAGACCATGGAGCTCAGATATGTGTGTGTCATCTAAATCAAGTGTCTCCAAAGCCTCAAGGTAGCATAATGCTGGAAGCTCCTCCAATGAACACTCTGATAGGTTTAGAACCTTCAAGTTTGACAAGGAGTTCAACCCAATCACGGATTTCATTGAAGAAACATGACACTCAACCTTCTCTAACATTGTCAAATTGCTCAAATTGGGAAGACCTCCACAACCCTGCATCTTCAACTCCAACAAGTTGCTACACCCATTAAGGTCCAAAAGTTGGAAGTTTCTATTTCCACTATAGTCATGAAGTTCTAGAAATTGCAAAGATGTCAAAGATGATAAGTCTCCAAGAGCAAATAAGGGGTTTAAAATGTGAAGCCGAAGCCATTCAAGACCATGGAGCTTGTCCACTCCTTGAAATTTCTCACCAAGCTTCTCACACCCAACGACATCCAAGCTTCGCAAACCATCCATGCCCTCAACATCTAATTCCTCAAGGTTCTTGCATCCATAAACTTGAAACACTTCCACTTGAGAACAATGGACTAGGTCATTTTTCTTGATGCTCTTCACTTCACTCTCATGTATCCCCATCCTCTTCAACTCTCGACACTCCCACTCTCTCCGAAGTTTTGGAGGCAAGCGAGTTCCACCAAAATCATGTAAAATGTGACTAGCTTGATTGCTAGATTCCAAAACTTGAATCTCAACTTCTGCAAATTCAAGATACAAATCATGGATGCGAAATTCCAAGACGTTGGCAATCATGGCAAAGTCAAGAAGTGCCTTCCTCTTCAAAGCCTCCAACTGAAATTCCAAGAAAAAGCAAATTGTTATCATTTCTTCATGCCAATCATGCAAAAAATTGAAAACGCTTGAACCACCAAATGAAAGACATCGAACAAACTATGCTCATCCCCAAACGAACAATATTCAAATGACAAATTCAAAAAAGTGAAAATGCAAAACCTTATAATGTAACTGACCATTGTCAAAAAGACTTACACTTTGCATAATAAAAAAGACCTCGCATCCATGAGCATGATGGAGCCATTTCACAATGTCAAAATCATCATAGTACCCGGTAGCCTTGGTAGCACGAATCACAAAGATTGCCAAGTCTAAAAATATGAGTTTGTCTCTCGACTTCAATGAATCATAACCTTGTCTCAAAAGAGAGAAAAGGGGATGGGGACCATCATTGAAGTGGTCAAACTTATGGGTGCGCACTTTGTCTAGGCTTCTCTTCCATTCTAAGGGACATCTACTAATTTGTCCCAATTGAGATCCCCAAACCTTCAAAGCTAATGGCAAGTATTGTTGAGTGCTTGAATCATTTCTTAAACCACATAAACTTCTCTTGGAAAAGAGGCATGCTTGCACACACCCATTGATAACATCCCACTCTTGCTCATTGATGTTATTCATGGAGACCAAACCAACATAATGAAGAAATAGCTTTGTTGAACCACATCTGTCCAATTCTGGCATTTCCATGCAATGGCACTCTGCGAGACCCAAACTTTGCAAAACTTCACAAGATCTTGAAGTTACCAATACCTTGTTGCCAACTTTGTAGTTTAGTTGCAAATACATTTTAGCTTCCTCAATGTCTCCAGGCCAAACATTGTCCAAGCAAAGAAACACCTCTTGATGTTGCATACATTTGTTCAAAAGCGTTTTGAGCTGTTCAAGACAACCGATTCAAAGTCAAGTTGCAAACAAGGCTACATAGCATTGAACTTGAAATCACATGGATGGACCTCACAATAGAAAAACACATCAATAATTCTTATCCAAAAACATAAATTAATATACATTAGAATTCATCACAAATAAACATTCATCTACAATGATCTAACCACCAAAACCAATATATAAGAAATCAATTATCGATCTAAAATCAGTTTATACTGGTAATAAACTAACAAATAGCTTTCTATACAACACATCATTGAAAGTCAAACCGCAAACTTCAACAAATACACTCTTCAGGGTTAATAACAAATGAATGCGAACATGTCTCACATAGTCAGAATATCATTTTATCCATTCAATTGTTTAAAAATTTATGTTGGACCTCTAAAATTTTCAGCACAGTTTATAGATTATCAAAACTCCACTCTACAAGTAGCCTCAAGTGCATCGAATACAAGTGTATGTCCCCTCAAACTCCCTTTCCTTGGCCAAACACATTTACAATGTCACATTTACAATGTCAGAAATAGACTTCAAAAATTAAAAGACAATTATTTAAAAAAATACACAATGGGTTCAATCCAACATTCAAAACTTCATGGGAAATTTTTTTCGGGCAATCACAAATATTCAATTCGCAAGCGAGACAAGATTGAGTTTTCAATTTCTAGTCTTAAAATAAGTGTTATAGAAATGATCAAGGCCATGACAATTGATCAATATAGTTGAATTAATAACTTTTGTTTACTCAAATGATTTTATTAAAATGTTCATCTAAACATGGTACCTTTGTCAACTTACTTCTTTGTTGCATCAATCATTCAATACAACGTACATACCTTGTCAAGATCATTGGGAAAACTTGCTTCACCCGTCAAATCTTCAAGCACTTGCCTTCGCAATATACCAACATCCTTCACCCCAAATTCCGCGTGACAAAATTCACCAACAAAATCTCCAAAACATCCATTGCACATAGCTTTTGTGATGGTGGTTTTGCCAACACCTCCCATGCCAAATAAACCAACAACTTGCACTTTGTAACCAAAGTGGTCATGCTCCAAGTCATCAAATTTGGCAAATATTGCCTGTGGTAAGGAAACCGCCCATAAGAAAATCAATAAAATTACTTGGTGCAATGAGCAAGATCCAACATTAAACACTACACACCTAGAACATGAAAAAAAAAGAAAGTGCTAGGGAGACGATCCAACACAATAGAAAAAACACTAAAAGAACCCAGAAAGCAAAATGAAAGCTACCAAAGTGCATCAAAAGCATTCATTACATTGAATGGCTTATACCTTTGAAGTAGTACATTTGGATGAGATCAAAGGGATGGAAAATGTCCACTCAAGATTAACAAGGATAGACACTTCAAAACAATTGGAAGGATTAATGCAAACTAACAAGGCAAAAGACAACTCAAGAAATGGAATCTTGAATGTTCATGAACAAAACATTAATGATCGTTTAAACTTAGTMAATTGCAAGCCTAATTATCTCTTAAATTTGGGACACTAGTTCCTAGACATTACTTTTGTCATTCAAACTCAAATCAATATAATTCCAAGATCTACCAACATCTACCCCCCAAAAAAGACCATTACAACATTGCTCAAGAATGCAATCAACAAGGAGAGAAACAATTCAAATATTCAAACATCTCCAAAACAAGAGCTTCGCATACGCACACAAAACAAAACAATTTAAACTAAGTGATACATGGTCAACAGGTACCTCACACAACCCTTGCAATGATTGCACGTGAGAAACATCATATTTCACGCTCGGCACCTTCAACTTGCGCACAGCTTCCAACACATTGGCAACATACGCCACCTGACCAAGCTCTCCAACATACTCCAAGCCGTTACTTCGACCAACCACGGACAAAGCAAAAGCCCAAGCACCCACATCCACTTTGTGAGTACTATTGCTTCTGATATCCTTTGCTGCCCAACCTTCCCAAATATCTTGCCATCGCTTTTGGCGCTCCGCATCCTTGAAATCCTCCACAGAGAGCTTGTAAAACAAAGGAAGGAGCTTCAAGGTGGAGTTCGTGGATGCCTGGGCTTTCACAAACTCATTCAACTCGATCATGGGCCACCTCGACCGGGTGAAAAAATCTTCCGACAGCACCAAAATGGCAACATGACATTGTCGGGCCGCCTGGATGATGGCTGAGGGGAAATCGTGACCCTTGGGCAAACTATCAGGGCATTTGTCAAAAAAGGGACAATGATGAGCTCGCTTCAGCTCCACCCACAGTCGCTCTGTGAAATTCTTCTGTTTGCCACTATGACTTAAGAATATCGTATGCTCGGGTTCCAAACCCCATCTCCTGAATATGGACAAAATCACGACACATATCATCAAACACACATTGCTTCGAGGAGTGAAGACAGTGTAGCAAAGGACTGATTTCGTTGAAGTTGCATGAAGTTGAGAGGCGAAAAAGAGCACACAAGAGAATGAAGAGAATGTTGACCTTTGGTCGGTATCATCAGGACGAGCAAGTTTCGCTGCGTGAGAAGATTCTGGGAGGTCCACACGCCTCTTCAGCTCATTCACCATCCCGGCCTACGAACCAGAACTTTCAGCATCATGCGCCAAGAATCTGAATGCCGTCGATATGAGTCCGAGACAAGGAAAGTGACCCTGCTCGCCAAACATTGTATAAAATGAGTTCTAAGCGCCGGCATCCAGAACACTGAAGTGTGATAATATACACCACATGTTTCCTCATAATTTGTATGAAAAAAACTTGCATAATKTAACTGAGTGAAGCATGGCAAGTYCAAATTAACGCATGTACGGTCAGCTAGCCCATTGATTTACCAGGAGTGAAACAAACTCGTCAGACCAATGAACTTTCAAAAAAACGGTAGAAATGATGTATGCACATATTAATTCTAAAATCTGATCATTTCTGGCTACCTACCTTGCCGATAGGGCCGTAATTTAATGAAATTGATCATTATGGAAGGTTCTCTTTTTAAGATTCAAGTATTACATTAGATGAATGAGATATTAGTTGGACTAAACAACGCCTGCAAGCAGCGCACCGATCATCCTYCAAATTATGAACATAGAGGCGCTTAAAGGTTGAAGGACTACCAAGCTCAAGCCTTGACCACATGCCGGAAGTACAAAGGGCGTGCTTTAATAGAACTACAGAACAATCGATCCGCACTAATATTCAAAAACTCTCGAAGAGATTACAGGTCCAATCACCCAACCTTTAAGTTCATTCTGCTCAATTGGGAACCCCGGGCTCCAGGGAACCCCTTGACTGTAMAGCATGCAAATCCAATACASCAGCTTCTTCGYAGTGACAAAACTTCCAGCAAAGAAATCACCAACACAGGAACCCCAATCGCGCAACTTGGACCAGAATTGACATTCGAATACAAGATCAGACAGCCATCTGCTCACCCGAAGTTCTAATTAATGTACACCGAAATTCCAGAAAGTCTCTCTACTTCGCTAGAAGACATAGTTCAACACAATCAAGCATGTCAAAACGATCTAACGATAAAGTCTTGGTGAGTCGTATCAGTTGTAACCAATATCCAACTGTTCCACACKATACGATACGTAGTGAGGTGCACACCCGTAAAGAAAACCAAATCTAAGAACCGTGAGATGTGAGAAGAGTTCAACCAATTGACCAAATAAATATTATACTGCATAGCACACAGACATTATGACACCGCGCACAACCTGCAAAKGATCGTAGACACAGGAGAAACTAGATCTTACGACACTATTGAATTTGGCGAAATACCCGAAGAAGAGGAGCAGTAGCATCGCACAGACTCAGCATTAGAGTGATCTTCCAAACCACATTTCATTCATTTTATTCAGGTAAACTGAATTTATACTCCAGGTTAAAATCCGTTAACACTGGTGAAGAACGGGTTGATGTAGAATACACGAGTGAAGTAGCCGAAGCAGCCAATTCTCCTGTTACCTTACAGAATCTCGCTCCTGATGCACGAGCTGCTTTAGCAGAATAATTGGAGTATCGTAAGCAATATACTTTAAGAACTCATGATGCTCTTTCGTAACAAGCACAAGCTCATAGACAGATGGGTCTTTCATTGACTTGTAAATCGAAGGGGATGGGGTGGGTGGCGGGTAAAGTAATCTCATCCTCGATCAATTTCCTAACAAGATCGCTAAACTAATAACCCACCTCAAAATCTACCGCACCATCTCGCCAAGCATTCATGGTCCAGAGAAATCAACAAGATGAAGTACATTCACATATAAAGGTTCTCATATCCAATCTAGACGCTATGGAAAATTGACATGAAAATCAGACATCTTGACACAGGGAATAATCTTGCGCCATCGTTCAATAATAAGGCATCTTGACAACACTAGCTGTCTTGTGCCAATACAGGAAAAACACGACGAAAACCGTCAGTGGAGTTTGTGATTACAACTGTCCGCTGTTGTAAATGCTAGCCAGAGGGAAAATTCACGCAGATTGGCAGGTAAATAKAATTCCAAATGGAGTATGGTCGCGCTCTAACAAACCGAAATGTAAAACAGTTAAGCCATAGTGATAGGATCAGCGGGCTGAAAGCTGCTCAGGGAACACCGCATGTATGTTCTGTACAGACGATGTCTCCGATTGCAACAGTTTCATCGGAGATCGTCATCAGAGCAGCTAGCACTCGTCCCCAATCGGATGCCAGGCAAACGCATTCAACAGATATAAAAGATAGCAAACACCTATTCTCCGTCGACTATGACGGCAAAGGTATGYTCCCACTTAGTGTTCAAAGTGTGTTAATTCCGAGGGGTTTTGRAACGAAGTTAGATCTGCTTCTAGATGGATTCACATTGCAAACATGACCTCCAACACCAAGTACACCGAGTGCCAACATTCCCTCAACATAGATCCCGAAACATGGTAGCATCTTGCACACATAGCAGGACAACTTCTCTAAGGAGAGTGACTTTAATTATCTAAGCAGATCCCAAGCAGGAGCCTTGCACATCGATGCCCTAAATCCTGTGCCGACAAGCAGCACTCGGTGGAACAGGCGGCGAAACCCCAACACAGCACAACACAACACCAATTCTTCACCGCTAGAAAGCTCCTCCGTGAGTCTGCACAAGCGCGAAAGCTAGGGGGTGCAAGAACGGGGACTGTAAGTGTTGCAAAACCTACCTCCACGTTGTTGGATGAACCCTTCCGCTCCGCCATTCATCTCCACCGCACCATTCTCGGCATATCTACACAAATTCAACTAGAGGTTACCGACGAAAGATGATTCCTCGTTAAAGATACGAAAGATTGAAGCGCAAGCAGTTGGAAGCCAGCACCGCAGGGCAAAACGCTGCAAAGAGTCTGCAAATCAACACAGAGTTGCTGTGTTACCGAATGGGCAGGACGACGAGTTCGAGCTTGCGTGGTCTCGAAGAGAGGCATCCTTCCTGGGAGGACGGACCTGTGGCCACGWGGAACGCCCCATGACCGTGGTATCTTAGATTGGAAGGTGGAATTCACGGTCTGACCATCCGGATTGAGCATCTARGTAAGCTGATTTGATTTGAATGAGAGAGCTGGTGAAGTTGGCTTCCGGTTTCAGGGATCTAAAATCAAACTAATATTCTTGCCCAGCACCTAATATTTCAGAGCATGTAATATCATTCTGTAACCCTACAACTCAAGGGCCAACTCAAGGGCCTACTAGGCGGACTAAAAGTGTCCGATGAATGATACATAATCTTTGATTTGTGTAAGATAGAAGTGCAAATGTTTGTCTTTGAAATTTTGTGTCAAACTTACATGACATCTTGCACAATAGTTTGACCTCCAATGAGTGTTTTTTCTTATTTTTAAGGAAATGATTCACATGGTTCTAAATAGGATGCTTTCTCCAATGATCAACTGGGCATTTCAAGCTTAACCCCTAAAAGACCAAGGCCGTTTTTCTCTGAAAAAACACTCATTGTTTTTCATAATTGCCATTTCTATTGCAAAGAGTCAAAAAATCCAACCGTAGGATCTTACACCTAACTTGTATGAGTATGTGCAGAAAAAATTTCAGAATTTTTGACCGCACAAATTGCAAGATAAAAAAACGGAATAAATTGAAAAAAAACGAATTTTGCAACACATCGTGGGACTAGATTATTTGACTTGGAACCTTCTTAACTTTCATTTTTTTGCACTATAGATTTTTGAGCTTTAAATCTTTCTTGTGGAGATTGAGATGAGAATTTGGAGGGGGGATTTCAAAATAAAATTAATTTTTATTCTTTAAAAAATTGTTAAATAGGAGTAGGTACAAGATCAAAGGAAAATCTAAATTATTAATATCCCTAAGGTGAAATTAAAATGCAGTAATCCCAATGGTGAGATTGTACCTCTTGTTTCCTATGTCAATGTTAACAAGTACCTCCATCTGAATCTCAAATGGATAAATTATAGGATTTTTTTATCCCCAAAAGCATTTTATATTGGTTGAATGGACATTTAGATGTCTCCCTCATAGTCTAAGGTTAAGTATTCATAAAATGTTGGAAAAACATAGACAAGGACAATGTTGGGAATAGGTCCATGATGGGTGTGAGATACTTTATTGCATGCACTTGGACAAAAAGACTAAAGTTTTAGCCAAATATGAATCCAACATCCATTTGAAATGAAGCACATTGCAATCAAGATTAACTTAGGGGTGTAACAATTGGAGGAATGACCAATTGAGTTTAAATATAAATTTTTCACTTTCTTAAATCTTTTGGTGAGGATTGCTACATCCGGGGCCTTCAAAAGAGATGGTTCATGCTACGTGAACAAACAACTACTTCACAAAAGTATCCCTCATTAAAACAATATTGTTTTAATGGGTTCTCAGTCCAATTTGAAAATGTATTGTTCTAGTATAACATCAATATTGCAACAATATTGTTTCAATGGGAGGTATTGTATTAGTACTAATGTTGTACTACAACAATACATTTTCAAAGTTAGACTGTGAACCCATTGAAACAGTACAACATCAGTACTAATACAATAGGGGTGTTAGTTCCCGATGGTACTTCTATATAGAATATTCATTAATGTTTCAATGAAAGAATTTCCACCACCATCCATGACAAATTCACTTTTACAAATCTCTTAAATAATTGGATGAAAAAAAAGCTAAACTTCATTGTCTAATGTTCATATAAAATTGCCCTTAAACCACTTCCTCTTTCTAGCAATCTTACCAAGTAAACACTAGTATTCAACAAATTGACACCCAATTAACTCAAAAAGTCCCATTGTCCCTTCGGAGGACAATTTGGATTTCAGGCAGGTTCCTTTGACCTTGTTTTTTGATGAAACATTTTGAAACTTTCTCATAAAATAGAAAAACTCGTTAAATTTGTGGGAATATGATTTGATTTCAATTGGTGATCGGGAGCAAAAGTTATACAACAAAAACCCCAGAATTGAACTCGGCGGGCAACAAAAAAATTTTGCAAAAATTTTAAATTTTAAATTTTTTTTTTTTTTCTGAAACAATATATTTTTGTCTATATATGAAGCTTTGATTCATTCTATTTGAACTAGTAATGAGAAAGTTATGGACAATCTTGTTTTGGGGCACTCTAAGCATCTTCTTGAAAAAAAACTTGTAGGATTCATTTTTAATGCAATTTTCACAATTTTTCAAAAAAAATTGTTGGCCAAGGTGAAGTTTACTTTCTAGAACAATCTCACCATTAGGATTATTGTGTTTCAATCCCATCTTAGAGCTATTGACCATTAGTTTTTCTTTCTGTTTTGGACCTACTTCTACTTAACAATTTTTTAAAGATTGAAAATCAAGTTTGTTATTTTTCAATTTTTTTTCAAGACTTTCAACTCAATTCTTCAACATAAAAAATTTTAAATTCAAAGTCTGTAGTGCAAAAAAATTTGACAAATGACAGTCAAAGTCATGAAATTGCAAGCTAGTGTTCAAAAAAGCTTTCTTTTTCCACTTTGAATGCTAATATCTTCCAATTTATACGGTCAAACTTCATGAAGTTTTTACCACGTGATCTAAGGCAAGTGAACTACAAGATCCTATGATTAGATTTTGGTAAAAATTCTTTTTTTGTTTTCTAGGATGAATGCAACAGAAATAACAATTTTCAATGGTTTTTGACTGAAATATGGGCTTGGGATTTAGGGGTTAAGTTCTAAAGCTTTAATATATATAAGATTCAATTTCCAATCTTTGTTGAGCAATTCAAACTTAAATAGATATGACCTTTATTTATTTTTTGCAAAATCCATGAAATGACATGCCTTCAAAAATTTCCAAAAGAAGGGGTGAAATATAGGAARATTTCACGGATCTCCAGATTGAATTCCTAAAAGATGGGCTTGTGACCATGAATTTAAACTTCATAATTTTTTTTTCTATTTGTTGCCATTAATTTTGAAACTATAGATGAATGTATTTTTATATATTTATTAATTAAAGATGAAATCTCATGACTTCTATAAGTGCTTGAAATTTAAGATTTGTTTGTGAAAATTTGAAAGTWTTGWGAWGAAAAAKTGAAGAAGATTYATATCACATACAAAATTTGCTCATCAAAATCTAAAATTTTCAAAAATAGGTGTATTTTGTAGTCTGAGACATCATGGTATAAGAAAATTATACCTTGTCACTATTTAAAAATAAAAAAATCAACATACCATAGTAAAATTTCCAAAAGTTCAAATTCCTATAAAACATTGAATTTTAAGATTTTAAGATTTAATTTAAAATTGTGTAGAGACTAAACTAAAGTAGCTTCATATCATTTGGCAACAAAACTTACCATTTTTATGTCAGCTGAAACTCACATCAAAATTCACTATGCCGCTGATTCAATTGAATAGTCTTTGTAACTCAACATGAAAGGTCAACAAAAAGAAAACAGATGAAAAATCTACTTCTACTCTCTTCTAAGGCCCCTGGACTGTCATCCAAACGCCACTGAATGGCGCTCGCGGCAATCCAGGATTAAGCATGTACAGGATTAATAATTGCGTCTACAACACCTTCTAGGGATTGAAAGAACCACACTCATATCCAAATGGATAAGAATAGTTTGCCTAGAGACAACAATGAGCAGCTCTATATTTTTTGCTTTGGCTATTGTCCTATACTGTGTCCTTTTTCTAAAATATGAGCTTGGCAATTTACATTTGAAAATCTCTCCAATTTGCCATTCTATTCCAAAATTCATTTTGGAAATCCATTCAACCCCAACACGTGTCCAACAATCGATGGATTGGGATGAATGACAATAGGCCTCCAATTCACTACAAATCTGCCAACAATTGCTGACCAAGAGCTACTACAATAGAACCTTCTTTACTCAATAGGTCCAAGACCGGTGTGACATATTGGTTTTCAAAGGTTTATTGGCTAAGAGAGGGTTAGATTTAGACACAACCTTTGTAATGTGGCTTAGTTTGGGGCCGGTCTCACAACATTGGTTTATAGAGGTTTATCCCCAAAAAGCCCAAGGGGTTTGGACAAAACACAAATGTGTTATAAAATAAAAATTCTATAACTTTTTTGAAGTTTGCATCAAAGAAGTTTATTTGAAGCACAAAAAGTAGAAGATATCCGTACGGTCCAAATTATAAAACTATTTTCAAAATCTCTCAAATGAATTTTGAAGATGTAACTTCAAAAATTCACCAAAAATACAATTTCTATACTTGACACTTGAATTTTTTTTTTTTGGTCAAAATTGTGACTTCCATTGAATTGTAAAAAATGCCTTAAATCTGGTCATAAAAATATCAATTCTTTCCTCAAATAGTGAATTTTTCAACACTGGAAAATTCTAAACTCATTGTGCTATTTTTCTTCTAATTTTTTTTTTACCGTAGTGATCTTAGTTTTGAATATAAATGCTGAAAGACAACCCAATATTTTCAAGGAAAAAAAAAATTCAAAAAATAGTTTTTTTTTGCCCAAAAATTCTGCCCAAAGTCGGGTCAGCAACCAAAAAATGGTCGTTTGAGCGCTTAGGGGTTATTGGCTTATAGAGAAGTGACTTAGAGAGGTTCTACTGTACAAGAAGTATTTTTCCAAATCCTAGATTCACTAATTTGAATGGAAACTTGGCCCTATAAATCAATCTTCAATTGAACGTATTGTGACAACCAAGTAAGCATGCTATCAAACTGACTTAGTAAAATTTCAAGTCATTTTGTATGCCAAATTGAATCCTCATCATATAGTATGAATTAAACTAGTAACAAATTCAAGTATGGAAATATGAATGTGRGAATATGAAAATGTGAGCATGTGAGCCTTGAGTACATCTATAAATGAATATCTTGCAACCAAATAATTTAAAAGCTTATAATATAGGTATTTATAACACAATTACACTATACTCAGGATTAAATATTATAATCTTTCAATTCGTAAATAATTTTGTTGTATGTTACTTTTCCTTTCCTGTGTGATCTTTTAGATGTCTAGTTTGAATTTATATGGCTATAATTTTCATAAAAACTAAATAAATGTATCAAAAAGTTGACATTTTGTTCATTTTTTGAACAAATTCCAAGAAGCTCACAAAAAACCTTGGATATTTAGGAGTTAAATGAGTTTGTTTGTTTGTTTGTTTGTTTGTTTGTTTGTTATGTTAAGATCACCAAAAATGTATGTCTCCCAAATGCATTCTCACAACTAGAAAACAACGTCCAAATCAACAAAAAATCAACACTTATTTGTTGACTTGGATACTAGATTGACCATATTGGCATGTAGGTGTTAACTTACGAAAGTGTTCAACAAAAATACAACATAAATGTGTTGATTTGGGTATTTCTTTTGTGTTGATTACTTGATTTGGATAGTATATATTTTTTGCCAAAGGAAGCTGACATTTTTTACATGGAATGGCTAATGACTTATCAAATATGATTGCTAGATATATTTGTCCTATTTTTAGTCCCTTTGACAACTAATATGTGTTTTTGTGCTTGTAACTTTTGCACAATTTGTCCAAATTCTATGAAATTCAAAATAAAAGTACATGAAAATAATTTTCATTGAAAAAAATTATTCTCTAATTTTAAATTATTCTCTAATTTTAAATTATCCTCCAATTGGATGCGTACTATGTTCATTTAGAGGTGTTGGTCCTATTTTTGACCCAAAAATGCAAATTTGAAGCTGCAGATTGAGATGCATGGACTTCTTTTGAAGCGAAAAAATATCACAAAGGTATTTTCTGAAATAATATACAATCTACTTTTCACATGTCCTCAAAGTGTAAACTTAGCATATTAAAACTAATCCCTCGACCTCCTTCCCATGCAATACCCATCACGACCCATTGAGAATGTTAAAAATAATCCTTGGACCCCCCCATAAAATACCCATCACGACCGACTGAGAATGTTAAAACTAATCCCTGGACCCCCCCCATGCAATACCCATCACGTCCCACTGAGAATGCCAAAACTAATCCCTAGACCTCCCATACAATTCCTATGTGTTTGAGGCCTCTTGGAAATGAGCTTTTTGGTCTAGAAATTTATTTGTTTTATAAATGGCAATTTTAGAGCATTGTTAGAGAAAGTATGGTCACGGAATTTGATGGGCTAATTTAATAACATATTGCTAGCCGAGTTTTAGATAAAAAATTAAAATAAGGATCAAAAGGATTTACATTATATAAGCAATTTTAACACCCTCATTATCAAATACTATTAATATATTTCACTCTACAAGTTTATTGTTGTGTTTTTAATTTTATGTGATTTCTAAAATGTCTAGTTTAAATTTGCTCAGTCACAAATTTAAAAAAAAATTGATACAACTTAGTAACCTATAAAATGTTTTCTATTTGATTAAATTAGAGCAAATTCTTAAAAGATCAAGCCTTGGGAATTTTGGGATTAATCATTCATAATTTGGTGAATTTCAAACTCAGCAGATTTTAGCGGCCACTTGAGCATAGAAAAATAGATTTTTTCAAAATACTTTGGATTAGTAAAAGTTGGAAAATGAATTTAAGATTTGTATCCAAAAAACCGTTTGTGCTTTTAAGTCTTAAATCAAAAGTTATGGACAAAGTTCAAAAGATAGGTTGGAAGGGACATTTTCTAATATTTTCATACATGTAATCTGATTTTTGACCATAACTTTTTACTAAAGTCTTCAAATGGCAAACGGATTGTTGGAGAATAAAGTTAATTTGATTTCCCAACTTTTCTTAGTTTGAAGTTTTTTTAAAATAGTTAGTTTACTATGCCTAAGTGACCATTAAAGTCTGCTGAGTTCATCATTAACGAAGTTAAAAACATATAAGTAAAAACAAAATTTCCATTATAGATATCTAATTGTACTAGCTACACTAAAGATGATATTTAGTGTTTAGTGACATTTAGTGTTTTTACCCCCCTACTAGCTACAACACTAAATCTAAATTTGTCCACAATTAGTGTTAGACTTGAATGCGCCGCCTTCTCCTTCCCTGGAATTGCTTCTAACTTCCTACGCTTTGAATGTCATTGCATTAGATGTTTTTTCAACCCTGCAAGAGCCTATTTCAGGGCTGTTCCCTGAAACTGTTCCCTACACAAGGAACCAGCGATTGCTGGTCTGAAATTTTGAATTCGAATTTTTTTTTTTTTCCTTCAGAAATCTTAGGAAGTATAAAGAAACTGGAAACTGGTTTAATTTTTTTTTTTTTTTTTCAATTTTTTTTTAAAAATAATTAATAATTAATTAAAATAATTATTTAATTAGTATTGTCTGACGTGGCAGTCTCTGTGCCACGTCAGATTGCCTACGTGGCAGAGTTCCCATAGTTCCCAATGTGTTCGTACAACCTGGGAACTCACAGTCTTCTAGACGGTCCAAAAAACATCTAATGTTTTGCATGTATTTCTTGAATTTTCTAAATTCAGAAACACTAAAGTCAAACATGTAACTTTCTGGCAAGTCTCTCAAATCACCGTAGTTCACATTTAGTGTTTGAATTGACATTTAATGTTACTTACTTTCATAGGGTAATTGGCTTTTAGTGTATGCCTTCGTATTTAGTATAAAAGACACTAAATATCATCATTAGTGTAGTGGTATAGTGGTAGGTGTCATAAGTTCTTACATGGAAGGTCTTGGGATTGAACTCCAATGGAGGCAAGTACTAGTTGTAGTTTCGGAGGCGGGTAGCGGGTAGCTAAAAAATGATTTTTTTATGGTGCTCGAAATTTCTAGGCAACCAATTTTTTTTTTTCAATTTTTTTTTTTTTTTTAAACGAATCAACAAAATATTCAACATCTTTTTGTTGAAAATCAACACTTTTGTGTTCAAATTAACAACAATATGAACATTTTTTTGTTGACTAATAACACAAAAGTGTCAGTATGGACATCCAAATCAACATTTTTTTGTTGAGCAATGTCCTAGTCAACACATCCTAATTAACAAAACAAATCAACACATTTTTGTTGAAAATCTGTTGATTTGGACGACGATTTTCTAGTAGTGTCTTGAACCTATAGAAAGGTCCTTGCAAGGAGTGATGTAAAAACCTTGCTTCATGGCATTTAGATCTTCGGTGTGATAGATATTGAATTTCAAAGTTTTTATGAATTAAAAACAAAAAAAAATATTTTATTTAAAACTAATAATACATATTTGAATGGCATGAAACAAATTGTGGAGGAATGAGTAGCGGTTGTCCCTTGACATTACATCCCACGAAGTGGTGGAAGTGGTGGTTCACGCCTGAGTGATGTCGGAGTTCACGGAAGCCATGTCACTCCTCCACTCCCTCTAGAGAGGGCGCATGCGAGTGACATCACGCACTGACAAGTGACATCACGCACTGATAGATGCGCCAAGACCAGTGCAAACGAGTGACATTACGCACTGACAAGTGACATCACGCACTGACAGACGCGCCAAGACCAGAAGCAGCAGCTCCTTCAGAAGAGTTCTCCAGAGAACAAGATTTGGCATCTTTGGATGCACTAAAGCGATGTTCCGTGAAGCAGCCATGTCGAGTAAGCTTCATAACCCTGATTCCGGAAATACTCCCGCCATGTCATCGTCAATGAGCTGGTTCAGATTCTCTCACAAGAGCCATGCCACTTAGCGGAGCTTGCAAAGACGAACACAACAACCTAAAAAGACATGACTTGTCAGCAGTGGAGCTTACAAAGGCAAAAAAATTTATCAAAAAGGACATGATTTGTCACGGAGCAGAGCTCACGAAGACCTAAGAGTTAATCTAAAAAGACATGTCCTCTTGGACTCGAGAGCCTACAAAGACCTAAAAATTAACCTAAAAACGCATGACTTGTCTTGTGACGGTGACGGAGCCTGCAAAGGCCTAAAAATTAACCTAGAGAGACATGAACTATCATGCGGCGATGCCTACGAAGACCAAAACAATAACCTTAAAAGACGTGACTTGTCAGCGGTGGAGCCTACCAACGCAAAAAAATCAACCGAAAAAGACATGGTTTGTCACGCGGCGAAGCTCACTAGGACCTAAAAGTTAACCTAAAGAGACATAATCTCTCGCTCTCAGGAGTCTACAAAGACATAAAAATTATCCTAAAAATGCATGATAGGTCTTAGGCACAGCGTACGAAGGCTGAAAAATTAACCTATAAAGACATGACCTATCGTGCCTCAGAGCCTACAAAGACCAAAACAATAACCTTAAAAGACATGACAAATTGTATGGTTGAGCTCATGAACACCAAAACAATATCCTAAATTAAAGGACATGATCTGTCATGGTGTGGAGCTTAGAAAGACCAAAACAATAACCTAAAAAGACATGACCTATCGTGCGGCCATTGTGGGCTCTGCCAACAAGTCATGTCCTTTTAGGATATTGTTTCGGTGTTCATGAGCTCAGCCGCACAATAGGTCATGTCTTTTTAGGTTATTGTTTTGGTGTTCGTGAGCTCAGCCGCACGATAGGTCATGTCGTTTTAGGTTATTGTTTTGGTCTTTATGAACTCCACGGCACGATAGGTCATGTCTTTTTAGGTTATTGTTTTGGTCTTTGTAGGCTCTCCAGCACGATAAGTCATGTCTCTTTAGGTAATTTTTAGGCCTTTGTAGGCTCCGCAGCATGACATGTCATGCCTTTTTAGGATAATTTTTAGGTCTTTGAAGGCTTTGGAGCCGGAGAGGTCATGTCCTTTTAGGTTAACTTTTAGGTCTTTGTGAGCTCTGCCGCACGACAAATCATGTCTTTCTAAATTATTGTTTTTGTCTTTGCAAGCTCCGCTACGCCATAGGTCTTGTCTTTTTAGAAGGTTTCCTACTTCATAGGCGTTTCTATCTCCCGTCTTCTAAGGTTTCGCGAAACGAATTGTGGAAGAATGCGTAGGGTTGACCCTTGACATTACATCCTAGGAAGTGGACTTTGTGGGCTCAACCTCCCATGACATACTACCTTCCACGGTGTAAAGGAAGGCGATGTGTACCCATCTTCCAGCAGAGTATCCATTCGATTAAAAGAAGGCAGTACCCGCATGTCACTGGGCTCGGGAGGGCACAGCGAATCCCCGTCACCACATTCATCACAAAAACTCGGATCTCAAGCATCACTGGGTTACTTCTCACTTTCTTTTCATGTTCAAGGACACACACCAAGCCATTGACCGTGGTTGCCATGAGCAATGCGTAGCGGTTGACCCTTGACATTACATCCCAAGAAGTGGTAGAAGTCCTTGATTTTTTCCACTTGATTTTGGACTTTGTGGGCTCTGGCCAACAAGTCATGTCTTTTTAGGTTCTTGTTTTGGTCTTCATGAGCTCCGCCGCACGATAGGTCATGTCTTTTAAGGTTATAGTTTTGGTCTTTGTAGGCTCCGCCTCCTAATAGGTCATGTCTTTTTAGGTTAATTTTTAGGCCTTTGAAGGCTCCTCTGCACGACAAGTCAAGCGTGTTTAGGTTAATTTTTAGGTCTTTGTACGCTCAAGAGCCCGAGAGGTCATGTCTTTTTAGGTTAACTCTTAGGTCTTCTTAGCGGAGCTCGCAAAGACGAACACAACACCCTAAAAAGACATGATTTGTCAGTTGTCGAGCCTACAAAGGCAAATTTTTTTATCTAAAAGGACATGATTTGTCACATGGTGACGGAGCATGCAAAGGCCTAAAAATTAACCTAGAGAGACATGAACTATCGTGCGGCGACGCCTACGAAGACCAAAAACAATAACCTTAAAAGACGTGACTTGTCAGCGGTGGAGCCTACCAACGCAAAAAAATTAACCTAAAAAGACATGGTTTGTCACGCGGCGGAGGTCACTAGGACCTAAAAGTTAACCTAAACAGACATAACCTCTCGCGCTCAGGAGCCTACAAAGACATAAAAATTATCCTAAAAATGCATGACCTGTCTCAGACACAACGTACAAAGGCCGGAAACTGAACCTAAAAGACATGACCTATCGTGCCTCGGAGCCTACAAAGACCAAAACAATAACCTAAAAGGACATGACCTATCGTGCAGCTCAGCTCGGACATGACTTGTTGGCAGAGCCCACAATGGCTGCTTCACGGAACATCGCTTCAGTGCATCCAAAGATGCCGAATCCTATTCTTTGGAGAACTTTTTCGAAGGAGCTACTGCTTTTAGTATTGGCGCATCTGTCCGTGCGGGATATCACTTGCTTGCGCCCTCTCTCGAGGGAGTGGAGGAGTGACATGGCTTGCTTGAACTCCAACATCAATAAGGCGTGTCACGAAGCCAGTCCCACTATGGTCGCACTTCTCTCGCGTTCTTCCACAGAGGAGTTTTTTGTGACAATGTATGATATCACCAAGGACAAATGGCAAGATGCCTATCACCTCTGTCTGCAAAGGCCCTAGAACAATGATTGGCAAGAGTGGCCCTTCATGTGGACCAAAGTGGACGCGTGTGATGGCGGATTGGAGTGCTTTCTCTTGCTGCGGAAATTCACAGAACACAATCACGTGTGCACTGTCGTGGTGAATCTCTACACTCAAGTTCAGCATGAGCTCCTACCTCCTCACTATTAGTACTCCAGTTTGCCTACAATGGTGCACATCCAAGTGGACTTTGATCATACCAAATGCTACAAGGTTTTCTTGGCAGCCTATGTGAAAGGCTGTCCGACTGTAGAGTATTACGATTTTGGTACAAGGCAGGGACACAAGCACCGTCGTCATCATGTGGTTTGTCATCGTGTGGTTTCATTTTTGGTCCCTATTTTTAGGTTAACTTTTAGGTCTCCATGAGCTCCGCGGCGCCACAAATCGTGTCTTTTTAGGTTAATGTTTTTGCCTTCGTAGGCTCCGCGGGACAAGTTATGTTTTCTTAGATTGTTGTTTTTGTCTTTGCGAGCTCCAGTGCGCCATAAGTCTTGTCTTCTTAGAAGGTTTCCTACTTCATAGGCGCTTCTATCTCTAGTCTTCTAAGGTTTCATGGAACGAATCATGGAGCAAGGCGTAGTTGTTGTCCCTTGACATTACATCCCAAGAAGTGATGGGAGTCCCTATTTTTTTCCGCTTATTTCTAAGAAGATAAAAGACCCAAATTTGACCATGACTAAATATCACTAGAGGTTGGCACAAATTGTAACCCTAATTTCACCTAAATGTAAACCAAAGACAATTTGCCTCCATGTTTTATTGTTGGTTTTCCATTTCCTTTATGGTTAAAAATATCATTCATTTATTTCTATTATAAGGGTCATTTTAATTTTTTTTAATTTCACTTTCTTTTCTAACAGTCATTGTCCAATCATGGGAACCCTTGCATGCATGGTAATAGTTTTTGTATCAAAATCCATTCATTTTGTACAAGTCATGTAAAATGATCTTTCACTGTTTTTATATTCCAAACTAAAGTTATTACTATATTAGTGTGCCTTGTGCCATTGCCCCAATCATTGGCATGTCAAAAGTGATGGCTCAATCTTCTTTCAATCTTCAATCTCCTTAAATAAACTTAAAAGTAATTTTCTAATTCTTTTAATCCATAAGAAAGTTGTAAATTTAAGAAAAAAATTTACGAATGTTTCCATTATATTCTGGAAATCATAAAAAAGAATACAAAAATATCAATGATTATTTTTATTACATAGCTTGTGGAGTGAATTTATATGAAACCTTCATTCTCGGATATTTCATTTGTAGTATTTTAATTCTATTGTAAATTATTATCCTTAAATGCACAATAATCAACAAGGTTTTTTTTCTTTCACCATATATCTTGCAATCTATACGGCCAAAGTTTTTGAAATATCATCTATGATTTTTTCATATAGGTCTACTACAAACTTTTGCAAATGAATATGAAAAGAATTGTTAATTTTTACATTTTGCAATACAAATGACAAACATAGAGTGCTTTTGGCAAACACAATCGTATAAATTTATAAGTGAAGTGTGCAATTACACTTGTGCTAATAAAAAAGTGAAATATAGATCACACCATTGTAAAGATGAAGAAGAATTTAAAATATAATCCTTTTAAAATAAATTAAGCATCCATATAACATTAAGTAGCAATGATAGAGCTTTATTTTCTTAATAATGAATTTTTGTTCATTAGATTATTTATTACATGCCTTTTTGGATTTGTTTTTTTTTAAGCAAAAAAATCTTTTTCACAAATTTGAATTTGCCTAGTTGAGGTTTCTAGTTTAACCTATTCAATTATTTAATGATATTTTTCACATCCAAGAGTTTCTTCACAAAAAAACTACAAATTCAATACCTTCACTATTTCCTTTAGATTTCTAAAGATGGGTGATTGAAAGATTCATTTTTCATTTGTGTAGTCATTGGAAAATGATAAATTCAACACAAGAAGGTTTCAAGCTAACTCTCTAAAGACACTACAATTGAAAAGTAGCTAAGTTATGAATTTCCACATCATTCTAGAGTTGGCACCCATCGGTCAAAAAAATCAAATCACTTTGGGACAATTGARTTGTGAACGGTCTCATCCTTTAGGAGTTGAAGCTTTCATGCTTTGTAAGCTCCATCTTGTGATAGGTCATTAAGTCTTGTCTTTTAGAATTGATGTTTTTGTACTTTGTGGGCTCTGCCGACAAGTCATGTCTTTTTATGTTATTGTTTTAGTCTTCATGAGCTCCGCTGCACGATAGGCCATGTYATTTTAGGTTAATTTTTAGGTCTTTGTAGGCTCCGCCGCCCGAGAGGTCATGTCTTTTTAGGTTAACTTTTAGGTCTCCATGAGCTCCGCCGCGCGACAAATCATGTCTTTTTAGGTTAATTTTTTCGCCTTTGTAGGTTCCGCCGGACAGGTCATATCTTTTTAGATTGTTGTTTTTGTCTTTGCGAGCTCCAGTGCGCCATAGGTCTTGTCTTCTTAGAAGGTTTCCTACTTCATAGTCRCTTCTATCTTGAGTCTTCTAAGGTTTCTTGAAACGAATTTGGAACAATGAGTAGTTGTTGTCCCTTGACATTACATCCCAAGAAGTGGTGGAAGTCCCTGCTTTTTTCCACTTGTTCTAAGATAAGGTAAGATACCCATTTTTGACGATGTTTAAGTATTAGTAGAAGATAGGACAAATAGAAACTCTAATTTCACCTAAAATAATGTAAACCGTGCCTCCTTCCTTTGTGTTGTTTCTAATGTGTTCCCAAACAAACCTTGCTTGTTTATCACGGGTTTAGTGAAAACTTGTCATAGGTGCACCATGTTGGAAGAGTTACAATTCGTGCACATTGTTTTGCAGCTTCAACTAACGGCGTCGGTTGTTTTCTGCACTACAGCGTCTGCCTGAGCCTATTGCCTTCCCAGCTTTGCAGAATGTGAATGTTTTGGAGGCTTTCGATCATGCATCAGTTGTTTTTCTCAAATCGTGAAAGTTAGACTTAACAGTCTTCAATCTTCTTAGCTTCAAATTTTGGAGCAGATGATTGATTTTCAATTCCTCTSCAGTCTGAACTTGGCTTGTGGATCTTGGTCGAAGTGGAATTTGGTTGCCTTCCCGTTGAGATTGAAACTCTGGTTAACTTTGGACTAGATGAAATCAGTGCTGCATTTTCGAAATTCCAGTTTCTGTAGCAGAGGATTTTGAATTCCTCTCTTCAGTTGGCATGTGGGGGATGTCTTGACTGTATGCATGAGTCTCTATAATCAATCCTACCTAATGACGAGTTAGAATATTTGGTACACGCATGCCAACGTCTCCGTTACGGTACGTGGAAAGGTCTTGGTCGAAGTGGTATTTGGTGGCCTTCACGTTGAGATGGAAACTCCGGTTAACTTTGGACGGGATGGAAATTATTTGGTGCAACCCAGAACGATTATGGCAGAGCTAGTGTAGCTGCTTCTCGACTTGAATATGGACATGGCGTGGTGGTCACTAGCTGGACTTTGCAGAGCACCCACGTGCTTTGAATGAAAGCCCCAGGCATGTTCTTGATGCTTTTGTTTTTTGTTTTGCATTTGAATCCCAGTCTTATTGATCAATCGTTGTTTTGTGAAATCAGAACTGGAAATGATTGCGCACGAACCCTGGGCGACGGAACCGAGTTTGAGGAAGTTCTCGCTTTCTAGCTCAGCGACAGCGTGAGCAAGTTTGCAGCGATTCTCAAGCTTGCATGTCGGAGAGGTTACAGTACAAGATGTCGACAAGGAGCGAAAAGAAACGCACCACTGGGAAGGACAAAAGCTGTTCCTAGAACTCGAACCAGGAATGCTCCACCGTTCGTGGTAACGATGCCATGGTGACGACGAACCATGCCGGAAAAAGTGTCGGCCTGGACGATGATTGTCAGTGAACCGATTATCTTCAAGTGGCAAGGCTCGTGCGAGAGATGCTGAACGAGCTCATTGACGGTGACAAGCGGGGAGAATTTCCAGAATCAGGGTTACGAAGCTTACTCGACATGGCTGCTTCACGGAACATCGCTTCAGTGCATCCAAAGATGCCGAATCTTGTTCTCAGGAGAACTCTTCCAAAGGAGCTGCTGCTTCTGGTCTTGGCTCGTCTGTCGGTGCGTGATATCACTCACTTGCGCTGTCTCTCGAGGGAGTGGAGAAGTGACATGGCTTCCGGGACTCCGACATCAATCAGGCAGTGGCCCTTCATGTGGACCGAAGTGGACGCGTGTGATGGCAGATTGGTGTGCTTTCTCTTGCTATGGAAACCCACAGAGCACGATCACGTGTGGATTGTTGTGGTGAATCTCTACACTCGAGTTCAGCATGAGCTCCCGCCTCCGCACTACCAGTACTCCGCTTTGCCTACAATGGTGCACATCCAAGTGGACTTTGATCATACCAAATGCTTCAAGGTTTTCTTGTCAGCCTATGTGAAAGGCCGTCCGACTGTAGAGTATTACAATTCTGGTACAAGGCAGTGGACGCAAGGAGCGCCGCCATCATGTGGTTTGCCATCGTGTGGTTTCATTTTTGGTCGTGCATACAATTGGACCGGTGCGCGTGGTTGGTGTCGCAAGTTCATTGCAACTCCAGGGGCATTCGACTTCGCGAAAGTCAAACTGGAGCGCTATTACAAGAACGACAACCCTTCGGCAGGAATGCCGTGTGTGATTGACTCGGTGCTTTTGAAGGACCGAATGTTTGTCTTACGGGGGGAACCGACGCAACCGCAACCGCAACCGCAAATGGGTCACGCGGCGTCCTCCTCCCATCGAAGAAGAAGGGTTCCCCACGACTTTCGCATCACGGAGTATCATCTGCAAAACCAGACGACGAAGACTTGGGTGCAAGGGAAATCGTATGAATGCCCTGCTTTTGCTCAGGAGCTCCTTCTGGTGGCTGAGGACCTTTTCGCCATGCGTCTTCGTGCAGGCCTGCGATGGTTTTCTGATGGTCATTGCCCACCATGGTCCGGTCAGTCCGTATTTCTGGCTTCTGGATTTATGCACAAGTGAGTGGAGGAACCTCCCCGAACATGCCACTTCCGTGGGGTTGCATATGCCTGAGGCTGTGCTGTGCAGGGCCTTCTGGAATGTGACTCCGTAGATTGAACTTGCATCTCAGTTGAAACTAATAAGTCGAATGCTCAGGACGGTACAACAAGTTTGATCACACTTGACAAATCTAACTTTTTCATATCAATGTACTGTACATAGAGATTATTGATATGGTAAGAAAGTGACTGTGCAAATACTTATTACGGTAATTATTTTGGAAGARCGATGTAAGTAGAGAATGCAAGGCTAACCTTCCTTCAGGAGAATTGGGTGTTTCGTTTTTTTCTTCCGACACATGAGCACTACAGGTGGGAATTCTAGGTGCTACTTGTGAACATTATCGACGACACTCTTTTCATTGCATTATGCTGACTGTCTCAGAGCTGTGAAAGTTGTAAGAGGAATCGGGCTGGTATTGCTGAGGTTTCAGCAAAGATTACCGTACTTCAATGTTTATCAATGAGCCTGATGATTGGGTGTGTCAATCCATTGTTTCCTGTTTGGTTTATGATTAAGTAAGTCACGTTTAGTATTTGTCGGGCAAGGTAAAGTAAGGTAGATCCTTACACCTAAAATCGTAAGTGTTTGTGTAAGTTTCTTGAGAATTGGGTTTTGAAAACAGGTCACTATGAGGTTCAGTTACTTTGCCAGTTCAAATGTTTCATGTCCCCGAGATTTCCAGCTCAGTCCTCCATCAACCAATGGCTGCACAAATGGTACCACTTGAAACAGAGATTTCGGCTCCTGAAAATAGAAAAAACATCTTTGTTCATAGGGCGGTAATCCAAAAGAAAATTTCAGCAGTAAAAGAACACAAACCTCCCTCTCTGTTATGGTATCTTCTGCCAATGAGGAAGAGAACCCAAAGATGCAGAAATGGCAACACTTGGAACAGAGATTTACGCTCTTCCAAGCAGCCAAACATTATAATTCATAGGGCATCAACCCAAAAGAAATCCAACTGAACCAGAACACAAATCTCTCTCACTTCTSGTGCGTTCTGCCAATGACGAAGAGAAAGACAAGGGTACTACTTGAAACCGAGATTTCAGCTCGTCAAAATACAAAATCATCGTCATCCATACGGCAGTAATCCATACAAATGGGAGACTAGTAGTAAGAGGATCTAACCCATAGCAAGGGGTTTCTGATTGTGAGGATCCTTTTTACTAACTATCCCAATACGCGTACATTCAACCAAAAACAAAAATGGACAATCTCGCAGCCTTGCTCCTACCCAGCAATGTTACGAACAGAGACGTCAAGCAGCCTCACGAAGCGAGCCTGCACTTCAACCGCCAACAGGCGCCTCTGCAACATCCAGAAACACCAAACCAGAAACACCAATTCCATAAGGAAATTCACCGCGAATCTCTCAATCTACATCACAGTTCGTAAACCAACGCAAGGAGCTAACCCCAGACACTGCGAGAACCCGGAACTGGGGAAAATGGCAGTAGCAACTTGCCCATCACCACGACGAGGAATTCTGGAAGGCGCAATTAATTGGCGCCAGCATGTGGAGTTTGTGGAGCGATTTCGTAAGTTGTCCATCGGCGACTGCAGATGCCATGGAGGAAGACGACTGACGGACGAGGAAGACGAGGCCACGAGCAACCCACTAACTCAGAGACTCACTATTCCCCTGAAATTGTTTTGGTAGACGGACAAGCCTGGCATAAATTGTGATAGCGGATGAGGATTCGACAGATTCTTTCCATCGAAGTTATACTGTCGGTGATCTTGTCAAGTGTGATTACAAGGAGGGAAGAGTGTGCAAAGGGTAACCACGTTCTTCCTGTTCACAGTACTGTCAAGGGAGGGAGGTTCGCGCACAAATTCACACATTCAAATACGAGTGTCCGTGATGCTGGCTATGTTATGTTGATTTTGAAGGGCACATTCTACGGTGTCTGTCGCTTCGCTGCAGTGATGAAAGCTTCTCGAGTAATCCTTAACCCTTAAATATATAGTACTGCCCTTAAATGCAAAATAATCAACGGGAGTGTTTGCTTTCACCATATATCTTGCAATTCGTACGGCCAAAGTTTTTGAAAAATCATCTACAGTTTTTCATGTAGGTCTATTGGAAGCTTTTGCAAATGAATATGGAAAAAATTGTTAATTTTTACATTTTGCAACAAAAATGACAAACATAGAGCATTTTTGGCAAACACAATCGTAGAAATCTACAAGTGAAGTGGGCAATTACACCAATGCTAATTAAAAAGTAAGATATAGAACACACCGTTGTAAAGATGAAGAACAGTTTGAAATATAAACCTTGTAAAGTATGCAAAGAAACAATTGTCCTATTTTTTGTCCCCTTGGCCTTGGACATGTCGTTTTTAGCTCATAACTTTTGTGTCGTATGTCAATTTCACTTGAAATTTGAATTAAAGATATATGTGGTAGTTTCAAACATTATGTATCTTTTTGAGTTTTTTAGAATTATTTTACTATTTTTAAACAACTCCCAATTGGGTATCTACCTTGGTGTGTTTGGTGATTTTTACTCCTATTTCTCACCCAAAAATGCAAATTTGAATCTCAAAATTGGCATACAAGGAGCTATTCTTAAAATATTAAAGTGTCCACCTTTTAAATGTGCTCAAAGTGTACAACCTTTGCAAAAGAGCAAATAACACAATTTTTTTTTCACAAAGATAAAAATATTTGAGAAGAAGCAAATTTAAGTTAGAGAAAGTAATTTTTTTATTTTAATTCTTTGAAATTATTTACTATTTTCTAAAAATCAAACAATTAAGTGTACGTTTTCTTGGTATTTTCCGTTTTGCTTTTTTCTAGGTTTGAATTTTTGGAAGAATTTAATTTTTAATGCTTTACAAATTATTCTTATTCTTATTTTATTTWWAAAATTTTATTCCAAAAAGTCAATATGTTTAGTCGTTTACTAAAATAGGTTGTTWTGAGACAAAYAGGACAAGTATTTCTTGCAATCACYTGRACATTCARTCCTTTAGAAGATAWATGTATRTRTACATTAATGTAATTTGTTTCATGATTGCTACAATATAGTCTTGAATGGAAACAATAATTTAGGCAAATTGGCATCAAGTGTTCAATAAAGTAAGAATATAAGGTTTGATACAAAATTGAAAGGATAGTTGACAATCGATTAAATGTATGATTGTTTCTTTGACAAAATTCAAGAATAACATGTCATTGGAAAAGGAAGTAGGAGCCTAAAAGTGATAGGTTCAATCCAATGATTCTATAGTTTTCCACACAAACACTAGACCAAATTCATACTTCCATTTATAGATCTTGTCAAAGTTGAGATTACTAAAGATTCYACCATAAATCCTTGACTTCACCTTCTKGACAACTTTTTCTTCAATAATTGTTACAAACTCAAATTCACCTTATATATCCACCCAATCCATCATGTATTGTCAAAAGCATTAAAGCTTCAATTGAGTAACAATGAGGTTTTAGTATGCAAATATAATTCCAGAAATATGCATGCCAAGATCTAACAAACTAATATCTATATTGATTTCAATTGCATCCAAGTGATAACCATGTCTCACAACTTGCACAACATAAACTCTAAAATTRTAGGACTAAACTGTCAAGTGGGACCTATAAGGGGACCACTAACCAATTTGAAAACATAGTTGATTTTGAAATCTTCAACCATACTGAGGAYGATTCATTCATATTAAATAAAACAATCATTGATGATGAATTCTAGTTTGGAGATTGAAATGGCATAGTCTTCACAAGCATGTTGAGGTACATAATGCAAAGAATAAGACTAAAGAGTTGACTAAAATYGACAAACAAAATGCTATTGAAATGGTTTGGATATTTACAACCAAGAAGATCATTCTTCTTCAARAAAACATCCCGTACAAGTGCAATCTACTTCAAAACAACATTGGTTCAAATATAATGACCATTGCTCCAATACTGGATCCAAATAATTCCAATACTTATAACRCTCAGAACTATATTGATCGTCCATCACAAACTTCTTTATATACAAGTAGATATTATCAACCTCCAATGACTTCACCAACATATCATTCTTCATCACATGCTCAAGGATGAATAGAATGCGCCAGAAAGCTGGATGAACAACAAAAGGTTCAAAATAAAAGTGAAATTGATTTGAAGAATAATTAAGTTGTTGATTGAGAAAATCAATAATGCGGCTAGATAATTTTGGAATGGCAATCTTTGTAGTGATCTCCATTGAATATTTTGCAACAACTAAAAACAATATGCCAAAGTCCTCATACTCACATAATGCTTCGATGGCAAAGTCAATTCCTCCCTCTTTTTCTCCCAATGAATTGCATYGGCTTTCTATAAAAACATCTTCATAGGGATTTGATAATATTTGGTCCATGTAATAAGAAACAACCTTCCTAATGTTGCTTCGGAGTTCGTCCTCAGTCTCCTCTATATATAACAATCCCTAACAAAAATGAAAATAAAACTCCATGTGTAAGTGACATCTTTCCCAACAACTTCCAAACTTCTCGATATCATTTTGACCTAAAACACCCTTTCACATTTGCTTGCAACATTCAATGATCACAAAAACATGCAAAAAAATCATGAATGGATACTCACCGGGAAAATGCTACCATTTAGTTCCTCCACGGATAATAGCTCTTGTTCCCACAACCAAAGCACAAGAGGTTCCAACAACTCCACACATCTAAACAAATTGAAGATGTGATTTTTAGCCAACCTCCCAAATCCACCGGGTAACATTGAAATCTCACTCCCACTGAAATCAACTTCCTCCAACCTCTTCAAGTTGCTCATACTTGGAAGCTCCTCCAAAGCATCGCACCCACATGCTTGTAGTTGACGCAAAGATGTCACATACTCTAAYTCAACCAAGCTTGTGAGTTTGTCACAGCATGAAACATCAAGTTCTTCCAAATGCTGCAACTTCCCAATGCCATGGAGCTCTAATACTCYAGTGCAAGATACATCTAGTTTCTCCAAAGCATCAAGATTGCATAATCCTGGAAGCTCCACCAATGACCAACAACTAGATAGGTCTAGAAYCTTCAAGTTTGTCAATGAGCCAAAGCCAATAATGGATTCCATCTTCAAACACCCATGACATTCAAACTTCTTTAACATAGTCAAATTGCACAAATCGGKTAATCCTTCCCAAGAGTGAAGAATCAACTCCTCCAAATTGTTGCAACCACTAAGGTTTGGAGGATTGAATAAAGGTCCACCACCACCACCCAAAACTAAAAATTGCAAAGCTRTCAATACTGATAAGTCCACAAAAGAAAGTTGGTTGTTCTTAATGTSTATTCRAAGCCATTCAAGATCCTTCAACTTGTTCACTCCTTGAAATTTCTCACCGAGTTTCTCACACCCCACAATATCCAAGATTCGCAAACCATCCATGCCTTCAACATCCAATTCCTCAAGGTTCTTGCAATAATAAACTTGAAACACTTCCACTTGGGAACAATGGAGAAGGTCATTTTTCCTAATGCTCTTCACTTTACTCTCATATATCCCAATCCTCTTTAAATCTCGGCATTCCCACTCACTCCGGAGTTTAGAAGGCAAGCGATCTCTTCCAAAATCATATAAAATACGATAACTTTGACCACTAGATTCCAAAGCTTGAATCTCTTCTTTTGCAAATTCCAAATACAAATCATGGATACGAAATTTCAAGACCTTGTCAATCATGGAAAATTCAAGAAGTGCACAACACTGAAGTGTGATAATATACAACATGCTTCCTCATAATTTGTGTATCAAAGATCTGCAATCTAGGAGCCCAAGCAACAGCATAATGTAACTGAGTGAAGAATAGCAAATTCAAATGAACACATGTACGGTAAGCACGCCCACTGATTCAACTGGAGTAAAACAAACTAGCAAACCGAGTAACGACGCTGAGGACTAGAACTGTCAGACAAATGACTTTCAAGGACATGGTAGTAATGAAGTATGCACATATTGATCCTTAAATCTGAACATTTCTGGCTGACTACCTTCCTGCTAGGGCCGCATCCTTCCAGGCTTGAAATCTAATACATTTGCAAAAACTGAACACATTAAGACATCCCGTACTAATACTTTTAACCAACAAGACTCGACTTGCCAGAGTACTGAAAATCGAAATGGCATTCACGCTGCCAAGTTCAAGCCTTGACCACAGGCCGTAAGTACAAAGGGCGTGCTTTCAATAGAGCAGGAGAACAATCGATCCTCACTAATATTCAAAAACTCTCTAAGAGACTACAAGTGCAACCACCCAACCTTAAGAGTTCATTCTGCTCAATTGGGACCTCCCCGGCTCAAGGGAACACCTCAGCATTACAGCATCCAAATCCAACACAATAGCTTCCACGCAGTGAGGCAACTTGCTACAAAGAAACCACCAACTCAGGAACTCCGATCCCTCAACTTAGCCCAGAATTGACATTCGAATAACGATCAGCCAGTCATCTGCTCACCTAAGTCAATGTACACGAGGAGAGCGGGTCAGGGAAGCGTAGAATTATAGCCTGTCTACTATACTGGACTCCTCCACGGCTGAAATTCCAGAAACTAAGGTTCTCTATTTCGATAAAAGTCATGGTTCATCACAATCAAGCATGTAAAAATGTTCGAAAGATTCAGAAAAACAAGTGATAAAGTCTTGTTGAGACGTATCAGTTGTCACCAAGATGCAACTGTTCCACACAGCTCGGTGCAGAGTGAGGTGTAAGATCCGTAAAGAAAACTAAATCTAAGAACCGGGAGATGTGAAAGACGAGTTCAACGAAATGAATTAGTAAATAATATACTCCATAGCATACAGACATTTTGACACCACGGRAAACCTGCAAAGGATCCTAGATGCGGGAGAAACTAGATCTAACAAAAGTATTAAATTGGGTGAAATACCCAAACAAGAGGAGCAGCAGCAGCAGCGCAGTGACTCAGCGTTAGAGTGATCTTCCAAACAAAATTTCATTCTTTTATTCCGGTAAACTAAATTCATTCTCCAGGTTAAAAAACCATTAATACTGGTGTAGAACATATAAATGAAGTAGCCGAAGCACCAAATTCTTCTGCTACCTTCCAGCATCTCGCTCCAGATCCCATCCTCAATCAATCTCGTAAGAAGAACGCTAAACTAATAACCCACCTCCAAATCTGCCGCACCATCTCCAAGTATCATCAAGGATCTATGGTCCAAAGATGAAGTACAGTCACATATAAAGGATCCCATATCCAATCTAGATGCTGACGAACATTGGCATAAAAATCAGGATGCGCCATCGTTCCATGATGCGGAATCTTGACGACACAAGCTATACTGTGCGAATACAGGAAAAAAACTTGACGAAAGCCCTCAGTGGAGTTTGTGATTACAACTGTCCGCTGTTCTACATGCTAGCCACAGGAAACATTCACGCAGATTTGCACGTAAATAGAATTCCAAATGGAGAATGATCGCGCTGTAACAAACCGATATGTACAACAGCTCCGCCATACGGAAAGGATCAGCCAGGGAAACGCATTCAACAGATACATACTTAAGATGGCAAACAGCTATTCTCCGTCGACTATGACAGAAAGGGTATGTTCCACGAAGTGTTCAAAGAGTGTTGGCACCGAGGGTCTTAGGAACGAATTCAGATCTACTTCTCAGACTGGATTCACATTACAAACATCACCTCCAACACCAAGTACACCGAGTCTAAACATTCCCTCAACATAGAGCCCTAAGCATGGTGGCATCTTGCAGAGATAGCACGACAACTTAATTATCTAAGAAGGGTGACTTGAATTATCTAAGAAGGGTAAGCAGATCCTAAGCAGGTTCATTTTGTCTAGCACTAATAAGTCTGGAATTCATCATCACCTATCTTTATTCCAATGGGGCCTTCAATGGACTTTCAATTCTTTAGGGGTTAAATGTATACGTATATTAATGTATATATATATCAATGTAATTAATATATTAATGTATCATTGCTACAATTATAGTCTTGAAGGGAGTCAACCATTTTGGCACATTGGCATCAAGTATTGAATAAAATAGGAATATAAGGGACTTTGAGACAAAACCCAAAGGATAATTCACAAATGATTAAATGTATGATTGACAAAATCCAAGAAAAAACATGTCAAGACAAAAAAAAATAAAAGACATCAATCCTAYGTACATCAAAAACAATGATTTTGTAGTTGTTTACATGAATACCCCAACAAATTCATACCTCCATACATACCAATTGTCAAAGCAAAGAGTACAAAGAATTCCACCACAAATTCAAGAGTTCACCTTCATGACACTTAACTCCTTAACCACTATTACAAAGGTCAAGTTCACCTTCATGACTATATATATATTTATGTATCCACACAATCCATCTTAAAGCACAAAAACATCAAATGAGTAGCAATATTAAGGTTGTAGAATAGAAATATATTTTCAAACATATGGATGCCAAGGTCTTGCAAACTAATATCTACATTGATTTCAAATGCATCCAAATGAGGACCATGTCTCACAAATTGCACAATATGAAATCTAAAATTTCTTAGATTAGACTTTGACATTGGCCCTACAAAAAGACTAAATAAAATTTGGAAAAGGAATTGGTCTTGAAATCTTCAACTATACTAATGATGATTCATTCATATTGAATACAACAATGACTAATGATGCATTCCAACTTTGCTAGAGATTGAAAATGGCTTGGTCTTCATAACCATGATGAGGGATATAATGCAAAGAAAAGGTTGAAGAGTGGATTAAAGTAAAAAAAACAAGGTGATATTGATATGGTTTGGATTTTTACATCCAACAAGATCATTCTTCATCGGAAAAACATTCCGTACAAGCGCAATCTCCTTCAAAACAACATTGGCCATCATATATTGACCATTGCTTCAATACTGGTTGTAAATAAGACATATAATTCCAACCTTTAAGGCTAGAATCATTGCAAATCACAAACCTCTCTATAAAGAAGTGGATGTTAGCAACCTTCAATGAATTCATCAACATATCATTCTCCACCACATGCTTAAGGATGAATATAATGCGCCAAAAACTTGGAAAAGTCATATCAAAACCAATATCATATTGACTTAAAGGGTGATCAAGTTGTCGATAGAGAAAGTCAATAATGCAGCTAGACAATTCTTTGAAGATAGCCTCCGCAAAGATCAACTCTCTTGAATATTTGGCAACAACTAAAGACAATATGCCAAAGTCCTCATGCTCACATAGTGTTTTGATAGCATAAGCAATTCCTCCCTCCTCTTCTCCCAATGAATTGTATGACCTTACTCATCCAAAAACTTCATAGGTTGATGATGTTACTTGGTCCATGTAATAAGCAACATCTTTCCTAGTCTTGCTTCGGAAGTCATTCTCAATTTCCTCAACATCTAAAAAGCCCTACAAAAAAAATGAAACAACTTTCCTTTTTAATGAGCATTCCATTGATACCAACAACTACCAAGCTCTTCAATATCATCTTCACCTAGAAAACCCTTTCACAATAGCCTTGAAACATTCTACAAATACACAATCATAAAACAAAATCATGTATGAATACTCACCATCAAAATCATATCATTTAGTCCCTCCATTGGTAGTAGCTCTTGTTCCCGCAACCAAAGCACAAGAGGTTCAAACAACTTCACGCATCCAACCAATTTAAAGATACGATTCTCAACCAACCGTCGAAAACCACCAGGTATTATGGAAATTCCACTCTCACTCAAATCAACTACCTCCAACCTCTTCAAGTTGCTCAAATTGGGGAGCTTACACAAAGATCTACAAAGCCATGCGTCCAGTCGACGCAAAGATGTCATATACTCCAACTCAACTAAGCTTGTGAGATATTCACAACCTGAAACATGAAGATCTTGCAAATGTCGCAACTTCCCAAGACCATGGAGCTCGGATATGTCTGTGTCATGTAAATCAAGTGTCTCCAAAGCCTCAAGATAGCATAATGCTGAAAGCTCCACCAATGAACACTCTGATAGGTTTAGAACCTTCAAGTTTGACAAGGAGTTCAACCCAATCACGGATTTCATTGAAGAAACATGACACTCAACCTTCTCYAACATTGTCAAATTGCTCAAATTGGGAAGACYTCCACAACMYTGCATCTTCAACTCCAACAAGTTGCTACAMCCATTAAGGTCCAAAAGWTGGAAGTTTCTATTTCCAMKATAGYCAYRAAGTTCTAGAAATTGCAAAGATGTCAAAGATGATAAGTCTCCAAGAGCAAATAAGGGGTTTAAAATGTGAAGCCGAAGCCATTCAAGACCATGGAGCTTGTCCACTCCTTGAAATTTCTCACCAAGCTTCTCACACCCAACGACATCCAAGCTTCGCAAACCATCCATGCCCTCAACATCTAATTCCTCAAGGTTCTTGCATCCATAAACTTGAAACACTTCCACTTGAGAACAATGGACTAGGTCATTTTTCTTGATGCTCTTCACTTCACTCTCATGTATCCCCATCCTCTTCAACTCTCGACACTCCCACTCTCTCCGAAGTTTTGGAGGCAAGCGAGTTCCACCAAAATCATGTAAAATGTGACTAGCTTGATTGCTAGATTCCTGGAGTTCGTGGATGCCTGGGCTTTCACAAACTCATTCAACTCGATCATGGGCCACCTCGACCGGGTGAAAAAATCTTCCGACAGCACCAAAATAGCAACATGACATTGCCGGGCGGGCTGGATGATGGCCGAGGGAAAATCATGACCCTTGGGCAAACTATCAGGACATTTGTCGAAAAATGGACAATGATGAGCTCGCTTCAGCTCCACCCACAGTCGCTCTGTGAAATTCTTTTGTTTGCCACTGTGGCTTAAGAATATCGTATGCTCGGGTTCCAAACCCCATCTCCTGAACATGAAAAAAACACCATACAGATCACCAACCACAAATTACTTCACGTAGTCAAGACCGTTTGGAAAAGGCCATATTTCCATTGAATGCAAGCTGAGAAGCAAAGAACAGTGCAGAAGACTCTGGAGAGGATTTGACCTTTGGTCAGTATCATCAGGACGAGCAAGTTTCGCTGCATGAGAAGATTCTGGGAGATCCACACGCCTCTTCAGCTCATTCACCATCCCGTGCTTCCACGCAACCTACGAACCTGAATCTTCAGCATCATGCACCAGTAACCTGATTGCTTCAAAATAAGTCCTATCTCCACCATCAATTACGCAAAGGGATCCTGTATACAAGGAGTTCTGAGCAGCAGTCTGAAGTGGGACAATAGACAACATACTTTCCTCTATATATTAAATGACCAAGACTTGCAATCCAAGAGTCCAAGCGAGATCCGAACAACAGCATAAAATAGCTGGGTGAAACACAGCAAGTCCAAATTAACGCATGTAGGGTGAGCTAGAACATTGAATCAACTGGAGCAAAATACCCTCATTCRAATCTACTACACCTGCAAACTAAATACTAATACTAATGAATTACGTCACCAAGGCACGACGAGTAAAAAGACTATAAATCAAAGTGAATTTACGCCGGCAAGTTTCAAGCCTCAACCACATGCCGTAAGTACAAAGTGCGAGCTTTCAAGAGAACCGGAAAACAATCGATCCTCACTAATAATTCACCAACTCCCAAAAAGACTACACGTTCAACCACCCAAACTTAAAAGTTCATTCTACTAAATAGTAAACTCCCCAACTCCAGCTAATAGCTTTGGTAGCACAGCATCCAAATCCACGAGAACAGCTTCCTCGCAATAACGCAAATTGCTASAAAGGAATCACCAGCACAGGAACCCCAATCTCTGAACTTAGACCGGATTTGACATTCAAATATAGGATCAGCCAGCCATCTGCTCACCCTAAGTTACTGTACTATACTGGACTTCGTCAGGGCTGAAATTCCAGAAAGTGTTTCGAGTTCGCTACAAGACATGGTCCAACACAATCAAACAAGTAAGAATGAGCTGATGATTCGAGAAGGCAAGAATTAATAACGATAAAATCTTAGCAAGGCCATAATAATTGTAACAAAAATGCTACTKTTCCACACAACTCGATACGTTCTGTGGTGCAGACTCCGTAAAGAAAACCAAAGCTAAGAACCGGATCATGTGAAAGACGAGTTCAACCAGTCGATTTAATAAATTATCTACTCCATAGCGTTCAGATATTTTGACACCATGCACAGCGTGCAAAGGAACGTACACAGAAGAAACCAGATCTAACAATACTTTCGAAGTTGGCGAAATACACAAAAGAAGATGAGTAGCATCATCGCAGTAAATGCTAAACACGCAAGCCCGCCAAACTTCTCATTCAATCCCATCTTCAATCAATTTCGTAACAAGAACGCTATTTAACTAATAACCCACCTCAATCTGTCGTACMATCTCCAAGGATCACCAGGCATCCATGCCAGCAATGAGATGTATTACATTACCATATCAAAATACCATAAAGTTTAGGAGTCTTAACATGAAAAACCGAATTCGCCATCGTTACATGATGCGGCATATTGATGACACTACTCTAGCTGTATTGCGCGAATGACAGAAAAACCTCCACAAAAACCCTCAGTGGGGTTTGTGATCATAACTGTCCGCTGTTCTACGTGCTAGCCACAGGGAACATTCACACAGATTTGCAGGTGAATAGAATACCAAAATGAGAATGGTCTCGTTGTAAGAAACGGAAATACAACAACTACGCCGCAGTGAAAGGATCAGCGGGCAAAGAGCTGCTCAGGGAACACCCCATTCAGTCACATTCACCCAATTTGACCATTTCGAGGGRTACTGTAACCTGAGCAGCACTCGTTCCCGATTGGATGCCATGAAATCACATTCAACAGATCTAAAAAAATAGCAAAGACCTATTCTCCGTCTACTAGGACTCTATAGGTATGATGGCGTTAAAGAGTGGCGTTAACGAGGTTCTTAGAAAGGAATTTAGATATAATTTCGGACTGGATTCACATTGCAAACACTACCCCTCACAATTTGTGCGAACATAACCTCAACATAGATCCCCAACCATTGTAGCACCTTGCAGAGACAGCAGCAAGATGCATTAAGAAATAGCACACCGGATTTGTCTTAGCAGACCCTAGGGAGAAATCTCGCAAATCGATACCCTATATAGAGTGTCGACAAGTAAGTAACAGGCGGCAAAACCCCTACAAGACACGGCCAAATCTTCACCATGCGAAAGATAGCTCCCAGATCATACAAACCTAAGTCTGCACAAGAGACCAAGTAAAGGATGCAAGTATGGGACAAGCAACTGCTGTAAAACCTACCTCAGGGTTTGTCGAATGAGCCCTTTCACTTCCAACGCACCGTTCTCGGCATGGACTTGAGCTCAACAGAGATTCATCTAGRGGCTACTAAAGATTTTCCTCACTAAAGATACAAAAGATTGCGAGCACGGTACAAGAGAGAGAAGTGCAAGGAGGTTCAGAGCTCGAGGGCAACAACTTTCAAAGTTTCTGCAGAAACAGAGTTCTGCGCACRGGAGAGAATATCCACGACGACGAGCCAGAGCTTGCGGCTGGACGTTAAATCCTCCTCACGAACTGGGCCCCGCAGGGACCCCGAGGGTAATGTTTGAGGGTAAAAGTAAATAAAAGCCCCCTAGATTGGGCCGTCACTAGGGTAAGTTCTCCAGTCCCCCCTAGCTAATTTGGGGTCTCTGACTTAATTTGGGGTCTCTGATTGCAAATATGAATTCAGAAATTGCAAAAAAAAAAATTTGCAAAAAATAAAACATTCCTGCGTTTTCCCCAGCGGGAAATCTAACCTGCAGGGCCCAGTTCGTGAGGAGGATTTAACGCCCTCCGAGCTTGCGTGCTCACGGTCAACACAAAGATAGGCATTCCCATTATAGACCACTTGCGTCGCAGCGAGAAGTCAAGGGTCGCGACTACAACAGTGCAATGAGCCGCCTGCGGCACAGGGGCTAGGACACGGGCAGCCACGCCAAATCCGCCCCACCSCCGCTGAACGCGTTATCTAAAATACTCACAACTTTGACGCCCCGCTATGCTTCAATGTTGCCTCCCTGAAGACCTTTGCCATCCTTTGCGTACTTCCTGACTTAACCCTTAAATGACGGGCTGGTGACCATGGAAATCATGCATTTTGATACCGTGGGAATCATTGGTTTAAAACAATCCAAAAGCACTCACTGGAAGTCAAAGTATTGTAGAAGATCTCCCCTTTCCACACAAAATTTCAGAAGATGAATAGTGTTATTTTCGTCCCACATAGAAAGATTCTTTGTCATCCATCATACGCCAAACATGGGTGTTGACGTTCAAGGGTTAAGCTGCCCGATCATTCACCAATGCATCCATAAGAACCTTGTTTCCCTTGCTAGAACTTCATTGCTAGAACTTCATTAGTTTTCCTTATGATTTTGTACTAGAAATGCAATGGGGAGGAGGCAAAAAGCAGCAACTGAACAGCGGGGAAATCAGTGGCACAAATTTTTAATGTCACTGGGTAACACTGCACCCGGGAACCAGTGATAACTTACTACTCTGCTCATGGAAAAAGTCTAGAGGCCCAATTCTGGAAGGCAACTATGCGAGCTCCAACCCAGCTGTGAAAYTTCATTGTAAGTTGCACTCTGCAATTAGGTCCATCAGGCCATGCATTTTGGGGATTTGTCTGATGGTGTCTGGATTCCGCACTGGGGGGAATACAGCCTTCATGATTCAAAATCCTTGCACATCGGGGGGGTGGGATTGCTCTTAGAGCCCATAATCATGACATTGTCTTCAGCATGTTGTGCTTAACCCCTAAACAACGCCAAGGCCATTTCCTGGTCGATGAATGAGAGAGTATCTTTCTCTGTAGGACAGAAATGCAACTATCCATCCTCAAAAATTTGTGGTGGAAAGGGAAGATTTTCAACAGTGCTTTGACTTCCAACAATTGTTTTTGGATTTCTTTAGGCCAATGATTCCCACGGTTTTACAAATTGATGATTTCTAGGGTCACCCCGCGTCGTTCAAGGGTTAATTTATGAGTGTAAGTTACCCCATTATCATTTATAAGTCCTCTCATCAAGTGAATTATGAAAGTGAGAATTGATGAAGTGTTGTACCTCCTCTGTCTTCAACAAGCCTTCCTTGATTCTTGAAAAAAACAATTACTTCTTTTATCCAAATTCCAAACAATTTTGGGAGTACTTGCAGAAAGATTGGGTGCTCATACCTTACCATTGGTTGGTGATTGAAATGTGAAAGACGGACTTTTTTTATCATTTTTTATGAAGTGTTAAGGTGGCGATATAAATTGTTACAGTGGTGCTCCAAATTTCAACATTCATCCACATATTGGATAGAAAAGATGATCATATATCCATTATTCTCCACTGTAATTGATTTTTCAAGGCTACAAGGAGTTTATCAATTTCTGCTTTTGATCAAATGCTCCTTAAAATCTTTCAATCTATACGGTCAAATGACCCCAAATTTGTTCCACACCATCTACAACATGCACACTACAATATTGTATGGTTGAGATCTTCATAACTTACTCTAATTTTGACTTTTCAGACTTGCAAAGGCAAGCAGTTTTTAAGCCTCGTTGGACCTCTGACGTTTAGGGGTTAAGTAATTGACTATGAAGCTCGCATTGTGGAGTCATCAGAGAAACCGTGATCATTAGTTACCTCCACATCTGATTATGCCACTGCAAGTAGAGATTCATGCTGCCCTGTTACCGAAGCTATCAACATTCAGTCATGGAGGTAATTGTTGTCGGAAACAAGACTGCAGTCCACCCTTATATCTGTCAACAGTTGGGAGCAAGGAAACATGTGACACTTGTGTGATGTTAGCACTTTAACGCTTTTGGAGGGTAGCACAAACATTTTGCAATACTTACATGAATAACACTTAGTAATATTTGACTTTGGAGTAAACAACAATAATACTAATGCAAATACGGGATGAAAATACATAAGATATGAATGTCATCATATGTCTAATGGAAGAACAAATCTAAGGTTCTAGTGTGATGAGATTCTTCTGCAGGCCTTTGATGATAAAGAAGGATCTTTTTTTTTGCACCATAGTAATTATAGAGCCCTTCCTCATTGTAGACTTAAACTTCCTACCTCTTCAAATCATCAAATCACAAATTTGTCACAATATCATAACATTGCTAAATCCTCAAATGCACAACATTGGAAAATAAAGAGATTGATGCAAGGGAGCTTGAAATTTAAATCCCAAGGAGGTTAATGGGATTTTTGCCTACTATTGTCTTCATGATGTGGAATGTGCAATGCATGATGTGGAATGGTTAATGTGGGGAGATCTTGTGAGCTATATACTATTAATGCCAACTACAATATGATCTGTACATTACATGATGAACCTAAATCAATTTCATTCATATTATAAATTTTTATAGCCTTACTTTCATCCAAATTAACACTTATTGAGGTGAACTCATTGAAGAGGGGATACTTAATTTTTTATATTCTCTTAATAGTTAACAATTAACACTTAATTGCGTATTTTTTGGAATTTTTTGGTGGAGCACAATTTTCCTTAACACATATGCCATTTTAACACTTATTAGGGTAACAAATATTGAGGTTGAACTATACTTAAGCTTCTTCATTCACTTGATTACATTTGACATTGAAACCTGTGTTGATTTCCAAATGCATTAGGGATAAATGGAGCCCGAAATGGGGACTTGAATATAATTAATGTAATTTCACAATTTGATAGCTTCATGGGAAATATGGAGGTAAACTACCACATTCCAAATCAAATGGGAGCAAACCCATTATGGGCTATATTATGTTAGTAGTGTACACTTTAGGACCTACATGTATATGTGTAGACATCTGCTAGTTGTTGCGATTGATATTTTTGTGACCAAAAATTTGGTTTTTTAGAAGGAATCTTCAAGATTGAAAACCTACATTCATTTCCATGAAGGTTATAAACTAAATTCTGAGGCTATTACAAAGTGAAGAAGCCATTCATTGTTGTGCCATGTTTTCTTCAATTGACTTATTCAAACACTAACAAAAGTTTGTAAGTGAGTCTTCCCAATTGAGGGTCTCTCGACCCTTTAGTGCAACAAAATGACAACAAATCCGCATGAGGTGACTCCTATGTCCAACGAATCATACTTTATTATTTAAAACAATGAAATTTCCATCATTGTAGCGTCTTATTGCATTTCAGCTAGTAGTTACACAATAAAATTAGTGTTTTTCAACCCCAAAATGACCTTGAGGACAGAATGTGTCCTTGACCAATTTTTTAAGTTAAACGAAACCTTACCAAATTACTATTTTTAGTAGTTCATATTTTTGAAAAATTCTTTTGAAGTTTAGTTTTAGCTTCAAAAATCTGATTTTGGAAATGATTGATTATGATTTTTCTATTCAAGATTTTGTGCATGCGTGTCCATTGCAATCTTGACTTCTTGTAGTGTTGAGGGCTCTTGGGAATGAGCCTCAAATACACTAGATCTTTGAGAAAAATCACATTAGAATTTCATTTGAAAAAATTATAGAGTAGATTTTGAGAAGCCATAAATTGATTGGGGTTATGCATGTCACTACTTTCAACCTCATATTTTTTTGGTGACCAACTTTTTAGATTTGACATGTGAAAGAGGATTGAAATACTTCAAATCACTTTCGCAGTTTTAACACCCTCATAATCAAACATTATAATCTTTCAATCAGTAAGAGATATTGTTGTGTTTTCTTTTCTAATGTGAACTCTAACATGTCTAGTTTGATTTTACATGGTTACAATTTAGAAAGAATTGATACAACGTATCAAAATGTTGGTTTTTTGTTCAATTTAGAGCAAATTCTAGAAGTTCAAGAAATTCCAGGGTCATTTTGGGTTAATGGCATTATGTAGGAATGTAATAAGTCTAATAGATTGCAGTCACTTTCATTGTTACACTCCAGGCCTTGTCAATTGCGATGCCAAGGATAATGCAGACAACACAATGAAACCTATATATATTTTGACAAGGCTAGGTAGAACACTCAACAGGGGTGCATAATGTCTTGCATTGGGAAGAGGATTCATAATGAGTGCATACCTTATATGAATGAAGCATTGAAATTTAAAATAACTTTGAGTCGAACATCATTGAAATGAACTATTTAGAGTTGACATGCAATTGAGATAAGCAATAATGGATGGCATGCATGGACAAAGGGGAGATCGACCACTTTTGAGTAGAATTGCTCATTTTACTAGATTTTTTTTTGTGGAAATTGAGAGAGTTGTTGCCTTAACCCCTAAGCGCTCAAATGACCATTTTTTGGTCGCCGCCCAACTTTGGGCAGAAAAAAACTCCTTTTTGAATTTTTTTTTTTCCTTGAAAATATTGGGTTGTCTTTCAGTATTTACATTCAAAACTAAGATCACTGCGGTCAAAAAAAATCATAAGAGAAATAGCACAATGTGTTTAGAATTTTCTAGTGTTGAAAAACTTACTATTTGAGGAAAGAATTGAAATTTTTATGACTTGATCTTATGCATTTTTTTACAATTCAATGGAAACCACTATTTTGACCAATCAAAAAAAAATTCAAGTGTTAAAGGATAGAAATTGTATTTTTGGTGAATTTTTGAAGTTATATCTTCAAAATTCATTTGAAGAGAATCTGAAAATAATTTTATAATCTTTGATGCAAACTTCAAAAAAAATTTAGAATTTATATTTTATAACACATTTGTGTTTTGTCCAAACCCCTAGGGCTTTTAGAGGTTAAAAAACAATGTTTCTAGCTATCATGCATAGGAAAAGACCATAGTGAGGATATTTTATAGAATTGCCTTTGTTTCATGAACAAGTATATGAAGCTTCAATATCTTATAATACCTATGAGTAATTGCTTTTAGAAGCCCCCTTGCATTTTGGGACCAAGTATTTGAAGTTTCAATTTCCATTTCACCAAGAGCTTTAATTTCCAATCTCCATTTGGCCATTTTAATGTTAATAGAAAGTATCCTCATTTAATTCTTACAAAACAACAAGATCACATGCCATCTATACTCTATAGGGCTCAAAATATTCAATCTCAAGGGCAAATTATAAAAATGATCATGGATTTTAGATTAAAAAAAGAAGATAAAGAAATTCATATATATACAAAATAYAATACAAATATTCTCAAAACATTTGAAAATGTCAACATAGGCAAAAAAAAAATTATAACCAAATTTTTGTTACAGACTATTTTAAGAACTTAGAGATTTGTAGGTTTATTCCAAATTTTATACTGGAATATTTTAGAAATTCTGCAATATTTCCAAGTTGGAGTAGAAACTAGACTTGGAAAGTTTCATTTTACAGCACTACTTCACTAGGGTTTAAGTGATAAATTCGATGATCAAAATTGAGTTGAAAAATAAAAATCTAGATGTTGCCAAAATACAAAATTCGACTACTCCCTTTGTCCCAAAGTGCTTTGGATTATGGCTTGAAATAACATTTTTAAACCCATTTTGTGATGTAAGTAGATTTTGACGCATCCTTATTGTCGTAGAAACTTTGAGTTTTGGAACCCTTTTGAAAGTGCATTTTCGGAGTACTAAAACGTGGAATTTTGGGGGCATATTCATGGAGCACCAATGGGCACTTACTTTTTGAGTGTGAGGTTGTCGGTTTGTGGGCACTTAGTATGGACTCAAGACTATGTTCGAATTGGCCTTTGTTCCACTTCCCAAAGCTTCATCTCCTTCAATTGGGCAATGTTCATTTGAAAAGATGCAAAAAATAATACAAATAATGTTGATTGATCCTTTTAGTCATTTATTTGTCTTTTGATTAACGATTGCACTGATGACAGATCAATTACTATTTGGAATTGTATTGTTGGTCACACATAGCAATTAAAAGAAAAATTTCACTAATTCGCAACATCATAAAGTGTACTAAAAGATCATTTTGGAACAAAAAATAAAGCCAACAAGAAGATTATTTTGGAATGGAGAGAGTAATTCAATTTCAAGCAATATTTTTGTGTTACGACCTCATATTAACCCATAAACAATGCTACAACCGTTTTTTGGTCAATGCATAACAGACAATCCTTCTTTGTAGGACAGAAGTGCATTTATTCATTATTGAAATCTTGTGAGTGAAAGGTGGACGTTTTATACAATAGTTTGACTTCCAATGAGTGCTTTTGGAATTTTTTGAACCAACTATTCATACAATTCCTAAAGGGATGATTTCTATGGTGACGAGAGCTTGTTGTAAAAGGATCTAGGGTCATTGCAAGAAACATCGGCCTTTTTCTCCATCACAAAGAGGGTGGCTATCTTGTCCGCTGCTATAACTTTTGAATAATGAGTCCAATGCAAAAAAAAAAAATTCTAGATGTTGTGATTGTAATTGTATCCCTTATTTTCCAATTTTTTTAAAAAATCATTTTATATTTAAAATTTAGTTTTGTTCGTTTGTCTTATTTTTGGATTTTTGGATTTGAATACAAAAAAGTTGTTTAAACTAATGATTTTTGGCTGAAATTTCTGCATGATATTTCTATAGTAGGCATACATGTCCCTACTAAAGAGCATCTAAAATTACACTATTCTATCTCCTCCACGTTTGTGCAAATAGGCCTCCCTTGCACGTGCACTTGTAAACAATAAAAAAGGTTATGACCTTGTTTTTTTGGTTGAATCTTATCACCATCTAGTCCTCACAAATGGCCAATTTTTGTAGCTTAAGATTTGATTATGTAGTATGTAGTGTATGAATATTAGTATTAGAGAAGGGAGAAAGTTTAAGGGATATTATTAGGGAGAGTTGGACTATTCATACTACTAAAATCATAACTCCCTCTGTAATATCACAAATGCTATCATTAATACTTGGGGCTTGTGCTTGCTATGCGACGCATTTGTTGTATCACATATTAGTAAAATTTTGATATATATGGTCAATTTCGTTATATTGGTGCCATTCTGCAGCCAAAAATGGCATTCATACCGCCAAAAATGGCGGTATCTGTGCTATTTTAATGGAATGTCGTGCAATTTCTAGCGTATTTCATGCCATAGTAATGGAATGGGCGCCATTCTAATGAAATGGCCTGCCATTTTAAGTGAGTGGCGCCATTATAACAAAATTGACCATATATTTGAATAGAATGCATGATAAAGATTTCAATAAGTCTTTAAAATAATTATTTTTAATATTTTGTAAGAATATTTTCAATCATGCATACATAAAAATTGTATTTTCACACAATGTGACATTACAGAAATAGAGTAGCAGTTTGCAATCACTTTTGTAATATCACTTTTTACAAAAGGTGATATTATAGAAACAATGTAGTTGTTGCAATTAGGGAAATGCTGGTATGTGAGCGGGGAGCGGCGAGCAGGGATTGGTGAGCGGGGAGCAGGGAAATTAGAAAATGGTGAAAAACTAGAAGAAGAAGTATGAAAAAGTCAACCAAAATTTAGGAAAAAAGTGGAAGAAATTGTTGTAAAATTTTAGGAAAAAATGAATGAATTCATGAACATTCGTTCAATAATTAGTGGAGCTGAAAATGAATTGGATGATAGTAGTTGGATGAACTGGATGAAATAAGTTGGATGAAGTGGATGAAGTCGGTATGGTGAAATGGATGAAATGATCGACACAAAATGGATGAAATCATTGATGCAGAATTGGATGCGAAATTGGAAGACACAATGGATTAAAAAATGGATAGGAATTCAGACGGTGAAATAAATAGCATGAAGGAGATAATTCATATATAAGGAAAAATAAGATTTGAAGTCAGTATTGGAGAACCATCTCAATCCGCAGAAAACAGACCCAAAGATTTGAATTTCCAGACAATGATGGAAGATTTTTCTAACAACATTTATCCACAGTCCACACTTTCTYTGAAGTTGCTTTCACTTGGGGACTCTATGCTCGCCTCAAAAATCAGAGACTACATATCTAACCTTGGAAAACCCCATTAAACACGGACTAGACTATCCATGCTGTGCAAGGGTTGGTTGGGCATCAATGCAGCTTGAGGCAAGGMCAAGTGACCACGGGGCGGACCATTCACATTGTAGAAGGGATGGTGTTGGCATGACCTAAGGGCTGGCTTTAGAGCATTCTCCCCCCTCCACAATTGGGACGGCCACTAGACAACTTGAGCTGGTAAAGTGTAACCAAGTACAAAGCTTGCGGGCAGAAGTCCTTCCATATTGAGAACAACAGGCCATCCAAGGTCAAAGTACATAAGTTCAAAAGTATTAGTACCAAATACAATTCCTATGGGGAATTGAAATACCTGAATTATAGTAGGTGGCTTCTGCGTTCAATGTGTTTTGAGACTATCGAAACAATAAAGAATATTGTGGAAAAAACTGAGGCAAATAATAAATCCAACGAAGTGCACTTCAGCTGAACACCTTCTTCTCAGTTGCCGTGAATCCACTACACGCATTATAAATTCGTCTAGTGGCACTACTTTGAAAATGAACAATTGGATCACTGAATCACAACATTACAAGAGAGATTGCATGTGTTTGCTTCTGTATTAATAGAACATAGCGTTCCTATTGCGAATGCTGTGATTCAACGATCGAGCAATCCAAGAAAGTGGAGAATTGGAAAAAAATCATAACGTTCTATGCATGTAGAAGATGCACGGCAATCGACAAGAAGATGGGGTTTAGGGTAGCTTGTAGGTGAAGGCCCTGGATAGACTTTCCTGTGATCCGCGCAAAGACCTTCAATACAAACGTGTTTGTTGAAGGGCTCAGGGAAGTTCCAAAAGAAGTATGACTTTCAGTGAAAAAACATTTGGATTTCTGTTGTGCACTCCCTTGCCTACAATGAAGAGGGAATCCAGTGAGTTAACTGTATTCAATCAAAAAAACCAATAAGAAGCTGAAAGGTTCTTTGAAATCAAATCATTGATTGGAGAAACACGTGAAGAAGTAGGTGCTTACTCTATATGGGAAATGACGAGTCTTTAAGAAGCTCTTCCTGTTGGGCAAATAGAAAAGGATCGTTCGACAAGCACATCCCAATGGAAGTGTGTACAACTGAACCTGTGCACACCTTCCTTGTAGTCTAAGATGAAGCATTAAGCATGGAACGTTCCCTCTTGCAAATATAGTGCTTGGATCACATTTGTCGTTGGAGGATAGAGATAAGAGACTATACATTATTAAATATAAGTTTTGCATACGACATATGTTGTGCAAGTAACATGGGGACCAGGACGACTCGAAAGCCCTATTTGGTTTGCATGATAAAGTGTGTGGCCTTTGTTTAACGGTGAACACTGAGAAAAGTAGAAAAGTATTTAAAATAGTATTTATATGCTAGAAATCTTGAGTAACCAATCAGTGGCAAGACAACATCGAGAAACATCCCCCTTGACGTTGATGGCTTTGGTTTATGGACCTCCGAGACCAAAGCACATATGGGGATAGGCATCTTCTGGAAATCTAAGACCTCGTTGTAAAATCTATCYACCATATTCAAAATGTGAGAATGACTCACCGTTCCTTGAGGGTCTTCATGGTTTGGGATTAAAGGACACATATTTTTTATGCTATAAATTGGATGACATCCACTAAAACGTTCTATGCCGCGTGCGCAAGGTTATATCCAGTGTCATATTTTCCGGCATAGGCAACTGTGGACTTACATTGAGCATAGGAATTAGGGGTCTTGGGATATTTAAAAAATGCGCCCAGATTTAATTTAATATATACCTAACATCAAAAATTGAACAAATATTTAGTATCTTGAATGCAACATATGGAGGGTAAGTAAGATACTCGAACAAGACAATATGAATGTGTTAATATAAGAAAAGATGATCCACTTAATTATAGTTTTACCCAAGAACAATTCAAGTAGATAATGATGAACTAGAACTATCCTCACTATCCGATGTAGATGAATCTGCCTGTACGGCACGATCGTCAATAAATTGTAGAACGCGTGGATCTACAAAAAGTGCCCTATAAGCCGGTTTAGGGTTTCGGGCGACAAAATCCCTAGACATCGCTTCGGCATAAATAGGCAGGTGAAACATTTTAGGGGGGCTGGGAAAAAATTTCGGGTCTGCGAAGAAYGGAATGCTTCTCACTTCTTGGGCTTGCTTGCACACAGCCAAGTGAAGCATATATTAGACGAGGGAAGTGATGTTGTTTGAGAGTTTCCAATTCAAGGAGATCAAAGGGAAACTTACTTACTAAATCGTGAGGTCCTCACAATGCGTTGGACAGTGACTTCATCCTCATCCATATCAGCATCGAGAGCGGGGCGCGGTGGTTGGGGTGGTCGAACAGCAACTGAACGCATGACCGGAGCAATAAGGGCGTCAAAGATGGCCTTGTCATCTTCGAATGCAAGAATATGACAACGTGTTGCACGACAAAGCTTGAATGCTTGCTCCTACAAGCACCAAGTACCTCCAATTAGGCCCTGTCAAAGCAAAAGAGAGCCAAGTATTCATGCAACGTCATTCACAAAATTAGAAACAAAAAGCATGGATTACCTGTGCCAGCTGTGCAGTCCACAACAACATCCTCTGGCTGAGAACATGCCTCCACCAGCATTTGTATAAATTGTCTTGCCTTCTCCCGAGGTCCCCTCCATGGTGTGTCTCCATTCATCGTCACGTCCTCTTTGTTACAGAAGTTTTGCAAGATGTCGTCACGAGCAACATTGACTCCAACGGCGTCATGGGATGGAACAAATTGAAATGGAAACTCCGCCTGTGTCTTGGGTCCGCATTGTCGAACCACCAAAGATATAGCAAACTGCATTGTCTGCAGAAAAAAAAAAAGTCAAAAACGAACTCCATATGTATGGGAACTTGAAGGAAGCGGACATAGATTAAAGTAAGGTTAGTAAGCCTAAGCATGCATTACCGTCTTCGTTGGATCCAAAGGCGATGTCAAATGAAGATGATTCATGCCGAACCAAGTATAAAGGATTTTGAATTTGTATTCTGCGCAACAGCCAAGAAGGTGGCACCTGTGTGCTCGAGAGGGGGCTAGATACATGACCAAAAGAGCGCCATTGTCATGGAGGTATTGCTCTGCGAAATCAAAGACCGGGACCAACCATTCCATGTGGAACTCATTCCACTTGGGAATGGCTGCAGGTGGTGCGGAGAWGGTTGGAACATGCAAACCCTCCGGAACGTCCACAAACATCAAATTGACGGCGGACTCAGTACTTATAACACCGCCGAAGTAGCGATCCGTGTTCGTCGAATGCTGCATATAGAAGAATGATTCACATAATTCAATAGACAGACGTGCATAACATAAAGCAAATTAACGATCCCAAGTATTTTATGAGAGGTCGGTGTGAAGCTATTACCAAAATAGACGTCTATTGTAGTTGGTCAAATGAAAGTATGAATAGACAACAAAGAAATGAAAACATGAAAGGAAGATTTACCATGGCAAGGAAGGCGCGGACGTCATCGAAGGCCTTGGTGTTTCCCGGTAAAATAGACACGGACAAGTTGAGAATGCACTCGTCAATGTCGGGAACTGGATCCAGATTTTGAACTACTGGTGTCAGTCCATGCATCAGTCGCTCCTGTGTAAGGGAAAAGTCGGAAGACCCTACCGGCATATCAGCAGTACTGGTAGCAGGCTCCTGCACTAGGGTCTCTGCCTTCCTCTTCTTCCCCTTCTTCTTTTCTTTCTCCTTCTCCGCTTGTGCAAGGAGCCTTTTCTTCTTGTTTTCCTCCGGGTTTTTTTTGGCCTCTTCCCATCGCTCCACCTTCTTCCTGTCAGCAGCCTCTCGTTTCTTAATAGCCCGTTCTTTGGCCTTGGGCTCCAATCCGGAGAATTTATCAAACTCCGTATCTACAACTTTGGAGTCTTTGAGAGTCTGGAAAAGAGCCTGCTCTTTAGGTGGCGTGATTCCGAAATTGCACTCAACTGACTCAAGGTACCATGGACACGCTTGGAGATGCGAGCTCGTCCAATTCTTCGTCTGCGCCGGCAAAAACATGCTGTCGGCGGAATTAGGGTAAAGCCATGTAGTAAGAAATATAGGCAAATCCGCCTTCAAAATGGTCTTTTTGGTATAGAGTTCAAAATTGAAATACCTGCGGATCATGTTCCAGATCTCCAAGGATTAGCTCACCGCATGGCCAACTAAAATATGAAACAAGGAGCTTCTGGAATTAGGCACACCAAGTGGTTTCACTATGGGTACCTCAGCATGTGCTCTATTCACTGATCTGGGCAATACATGTCTGTAACTGAGACCACTGCAAACTTTTATATTAAAGTGCAACATCAGTTTGGGTACGGTTAAAATTGATAGGTGACAATGACACAATCGGAGATCACTCCCGTGTATACCGATGCACCCATGACTCAAATGAAAATAGGTTATTGATGATGCACTTTTCGGCATCAACTTGAGTGTAGGACGACTGTACCTGAAAATGACTCGCTTGACGGCGAGAATSGATCCCTTGTAGTCCTTGAAGCAGTCAGACTTTTTATAGGCATCCATGCCTTTGAACACTCCTGTGTATGCATGCTCCCATAGCTTCATTCTCCATCCTTCCAAATAATCAACGAGTTTCTCAGGCTCGCCAGCAACGGACATGTCTACCGAGATATTATCTCGACACACAATGGAGTCAAACATCTCTATTGCTCTTTCTTCAAGCTACAAATGCACGGGTCAAAGTTGAGTACTCATGAAATTGAATTTCGTAGAAAGTCTAATCCTGTATAATATTCACAATTGTCAAACAGCACACTTAACAGTAACAAACATACGCGGGAACCAATACAAGGAGAAACATGAACTTACCCCCGCATACCAAGAAGCCTTAGCCAGAAATGACTGTAAGTTTTTCTCGTTTGCAGGACGAGGTGGCACTCGTCGTGCCTCACGAGATGGAGCCGATGACACTACAAGAATTTTAGCATTTTATGACTGCATAAATGACTATGTTTTCAGTCATTTAGGACATCTATGACTGTGTTCATTTTGAAAGAGCCGTAGTCATTGTGGACGAGTCGTTTAGGACAATGACTAGGGATTTTATATCACCAACAGATTTTGGAGATGGATGTACATCCATGAAGCTTAGAGAATTTTTTTTGGGAAGGTCGAGCAGTTGCCCATTTTTTGAAAAATTTGTTCGACCACTGCTGACGTGGACTTTTGCGTGAGTCATTCTGTAGTCAATCTGTAGTTGTGAAGGAGTTGAATTAACAAATGCAAGGCTGACACGTGTCCAGTCATTCTATAGTAGTGAAGGAGTTGGATTGACCAATGCAAGGCCGACACGTGTCCAGTCATTCTTTAGTTATCTTCAATGCACGAATGACAATTTGACATGTGTCCAGTCATTTTATTGTTGTTTGAAAGATGTGCTTCCAAGATTCTCTAGTCATTTCTAAGTGACATACATAGTCATTTTGAAGTATAAATAAGGACCTATCATTCTACACACATATGAATACATTCAAAATTTTTATAGCAATACACCATATACTAAATACAATACACCACACATAATGTACAAAATACAATATACCATATAGAATATACAATACACCATACATAATGTACAAAATACAATATACAATACACCATACACAAGATACCAAATATAATAAACCATACACCAAATACAATGTACCATACACAATGTATGAAATACAATACATCATACAATGTATACCACATTTGGCTTATGTCTTGCATGAGTGGATAAGTATATAGAGATGAAATGACAAGCCTTTTATAGAAGTAGAATAGTAGTAGGCAAGACAAACGATGTGGGATATGTAAAATGCTGAAATTGTGTTACAAATAATATTTCAGACCTYATTGAGGTATAGTAGATTAATTTTTTCCAAAAAACTTTGAACTAATGAAAGTTAGGAAATCAGTTTCACTTTCATCTCCAAAAATTCATTTTACATTTTGAGCCTCAAATCAAAAGTTATAGACAAATTTGCTAAATAGTTTGAAAATGATTGCTTAAGTATAGTAGTTCACGCATATTCAATCCAAAAAATATCTAGGAAGAATGAAAAAATATGAAATTTAAAGGGAAAAGTGCAAAAAGCCTTTATCTTAGTTTCCATTTTTTTTTTATTACTCCTTTATCATGTATTTAGTTAGAAAAATATCCAAGAAGTATGAAAAAAATATGAAACTTAAAGGAAAAAAGTGAAAAAGCCTTTGACTTTTTTCCATATTTTTTCATTATGCATTCAGCAAGAATTCTATCCAAAAATAACAAAGAAGTATACATGAAATGAACCTGAAATAGAAAGGTAAATAGGGCAAATATAGTTTTCACTGCATTTGTTGATTTAAAAAAAATTAATCCTACATATATAATGTATGTACGTCGATAAATATGAAAGATGCATGAAAAAAATATGCGATAAAAACAAAAACCATGCTAAAGGCTTTCACTTAGTTTTTTTTCTTTCTTCCCTACACATGCTCCTGTATCCCATAATGATTTCAATATTTAAAAAAAATATATGTATATATATATATATATATATATGTTCACCCAAAATTAAAATAAATTTCAAGTACATCTACAACCGCCCAAACCTTTCTCTGAATTTCCATTTTTTTACCTCCATCATTTATTCAGTCCAGAGAAGATGAAAGACTATTCCAAAATATGAAATTAAACAAAAAGAGAGAAAAAAATATCATGCACACAACTCCTTGCTAAACTTCCTTACAAAGGGAATTGAAGATATACGTCTAGTAATATTCTAGTCATTTATTAGAATGCACACAGTAGAGACCCAGTTACTACCCAACTCGTTCACAACTGCGTCTAGTTGCATTGACATGTCATCATGTCTACGTCACTACATCGAATTCTTCACTAATTGAAAATTTCCGGATGAACTCTCCCGGCCATCTCCCAACCTTGCCTCTCATCCACGCCACTAAGAAATGACTGCACAATGACTACTGCCTTTATCACCTTGGGCTGCCGGTGCAATTATAGAGTTGCAGTCATTTTTCAGTTGTTTAGGACACCCAGTCATACTTTAGTGGGTTGCATAGGACACGTTTTTCTTGTAGTGTGAGTTCAACTACTTGAGCCACCTCACCTTGTAAGTGGAAGAGACATTCGTAGTGGCTATCATCTGCAACTTTTCTAAGGTAAACTCGGGCACTGTGAAAAGACTCCAATGGCGCTCGATCTGGGGTTTAGGGTACCAAATCAGAAACCATAATTATAACGAAAGACCAAAGAAGATCTGCATTGATTTGATATGGGACTTCAGTGGGAGCACCGAACCGAACCTCTTTCAGAAAGTCTGGCCCAAGATTTGGTGAGGCAACCGCGGTAATCTTTGACAGTTTCCTCTACAATTTTTCGGTGCAGTCCTTGATTGACATCCACATTGCTGCTGCAACACCCTCTTTTGTCCTCTTAGTCTTCGGGTGTATCCTCATAGTATTTTCGGACTGCATCGTCCGAAGCTGCAGCAATATCTTGCTACAGATGAACACACAGAATACTATTTAGAAAGCATTCTCAACATCGAATGACAACAGCTGACATGAAGAAGTATTGTTTTAGAAATTTCAAACTCAAGTACTGTACATTAGAAGCTCACCTTGAAATGAAAGAGGTAAAAACCTCAAGAGGCATCTTGTACCATGTCTTCCGTGTACTTTGTTGACAAGTCTTCATTTCCTCAGGACTGAGAAGCTCATTGAACTTCTCGATCTCCATGAGTCCATACTTCTGCACTCTATACAGCGTGTGCACAAGGTTTGTTTTGATGTGAGAGTTCTCTGTCTGCCTGCCATTCAATGTCACGTTGAAATTCAGTTGTATTAGGTTGAAACAATACTAGACTATCAATTTATTATGCGACAAGGATCTAAAGATGTATGAAATGGAAAGCAAAAAGACTGTCTTACTTGTTGATGTTGTGCATGGCTTGCATGGCCACGCCAATGCGGTTCCGAGTGTCTAAAATAATAGAGTCAACACAAATGTGCCAGTCCCTGTCAGTCGAGTGGCAACGTTCAATGTAATTCATCCAAGCAATTCGTCTGTGATTTCCATCACAGACAAAGAACTTGTAGTCCACCAACTGATGTAGTTGGGGGATGGACTTCAAGTGCTCATTGAACTGGTCGTTTTTGGAATTCCAAATAGGACCCCATTTCTCTTTCTCTGGGTCGGTGAAAAGTGCCGTCTCGCTACTCTCATTAGCAATCGACACGTAGAACACACGAGCGCCGTCTTCGTAACCGTTGCTGAATTGGTTCTCCATCAGCATCAAGTCGCATGTCAATGTGGGGCGGACCATGGGCATGGGCACCAACCTTCACAGGGGAATACACCATCGGGAATTGTTTGAGGTGGTCAACCTCAAACTTGTGATACTTGCGATGGTGTCAATCTTCTGTGACTGCCGGATGTCATCCTCCAACGCACCCTCCTTGAGTCCTGGGATAAAGTGCTTAGGCTCCTCCTCTACATCCTCATCTATAGATACCTGTGTTGATGGCTCATCCTCTTTTAGAGACGATGCAGTAGACATCGGTGAGGTCTCCACACAGCCAACCTCCCCATGTTGCTGCACAACAATGACATTGGTTTGCCATTCAAAATTAAAGTGACATGTATAGAAATAAGCGCACGACCAATGCGGAAGGCAATCGGCACTGAAAAATAAAAGAGTTCTCCAATTGAATATCAAGTTTAGTTACATAGGATCAATTTGAATCAAATGGAGCACAAACAAATTGGACTTGGTGATCTATAATGAACACAACAGAATATGAGAACTTCCTTATCAATCTGCAATGTAGAGCTGATCTCGTCATCCTCATAACCTCCTCTATTGTGCTCTATGCTATTTCGTGAAGGTGAGAGGAAGTGGAGTTCAATATCTTCTCCTACCGAGGTACAAGAAGAGTGAGGAGGGACATGAGTCCCCTTCTATACAAGTCATCTACACCTCTATCCAAATCCCGAATAAGATCATCTAGACTCACCCTCGGTCGGTCGCCCTGAATTGGGGAAGCCTCAGGGGGATTGTCCACAGGAACGTTGGGAATCCGTGGAGGAGAAGTTAATGCTGTTTCCTCTATGATCTCCACGGGCATTTGGTCTTGGGAGCTCTCCACACCCTCATCGACCTCGTCCATTGGATCTGGTATTCATGTGCCGCATGCAATCTGCAACAGAATGACTACAATGAGTTTACAAATAAAACATTCATTCATAAAGACATCCCAAGCTAAATTAACCTGAATAACATTATGTCCACTTCAAAAAGCATTCCATAAAAGAAAAGATCTTGAAAACCACATCCATGGAACCAACATCGCGGACTACTTTGCAGCAAACAAAAGAAATCCAAAACCCCGACCCCCGAACCCTCATCACCCCAGCTCTCATCTTCAACCTTCACCCCGACCCCCGAACCCTCATCACCCCAGCTCTCATCTTCAACCTTCACCCCCCCACCCTCATCCCTAACCCCGGCTTGTGCAACTCTTCTCTCGGCACCGAGAGCACGCCGGGACTTGATCCCCCGAGCAAAACCCCGACCCCTTCCAACCCGCAAGCGCCTCGCCTCTTGAAACCTTGAAACACCTCCACCTGAACTGATCCCGAATCTCGAACCCTTCCACTGCAGTCTCGGCACCGAGAGGACGCCGGGACGTCATGCTTCGAGCAAAAATCCGACCGATAAACTCTTACCACCCCAGCCGTCAACCCGAACCCCGGCCCCTTCTACTGCCCTCTCGGCACCGAGATGCCTCCGGAACCAGATTCCTCGAGCAAATCCCCACCCCCCAAAACCCGCACACAACCCGGCCGACGAAACGTTGAAACAACCCTGCCTGAACTAATCCCGATCCCCGACCCCTTCTATTGCTTTCTCGGCACCGAGAGGACTCTGGAACTTAATTCCTCGAGCAAATCTCCGCCCCCCCAAACCCACACAGAAACCAGCCAAGCAAACGCTGAAACACCCTTGCCTGCCCTGATCCCGATCACTCGATCGCTGAAATACCCGATTGCTGAAACACCCTGATCCCGATCGCTGAAACACCCCAGACGTCATCCCAAACCCCAAATCCTTCTACTGCACGTCTTCCCGGAACCTAATCCCCCAAGCAAAACGCCGACCCCTTCCAACCTGCAAGCACCCCGCCTCCGGAAACCTTCAAACCCCCAGCCCGAACTCATCCCGAACCCCGTCACCTTCCAATCCAGTCTCGGCACCGAGAGGATGCCGAGACATCATCTTTCGAACAAAAATCCCACCCCGAAAGCCTTACCACCCAGCCGTCATCCGTCATCCCGAACCTAGGCCCCTTCTAGAGTACGCCGAAACCTGATCCCCAAAGCAAAAAAAGGAACCCCGAAACCCTAGAACACCCTAAACCTCATCGCAAACCCCGGCCCCTTCAAACCCCCTCTCGGAACCGAGACGACGCGGAAACTTGATCCTCTCTGCGAAGCCCTTGAAACTCTGAACATGCAAAATGCAAATTCCTGACCTGACCGCGAATCCTGTCGCTGACTCCAAAGCTTGAGATTGCAGATCCCCGTTTCACAATTGTCAGGACCCTTGACACAATCTTGGATGGATGAATGCATTGGCATATGAAAAAGATGATGATTGGGTCATGACTTTTGGTCATGACCTTTGATGGATAAATGCATTGATGGATGAACTAATTCATGATGAAATGTGCACTAGTGGATAAGTAGAGATTGCTTGGAGATAGGTATCTCCAGATGGCGGATTTGTGCATTGGAGTTAGATAACTGCACTTGGATGACTAGTGCACATGATAAACACAAGTGTGTTGGAACTTGGAGTTAGATAACTCCAAGTAGAAGATCAAGATTTAGATAAGAGATGATTGGATAAGATATAATAGGAGAAGTGTAACTAGGACTTTTACTTTAATGGATGGTTCTAGATAGAACCAAGAATAGAAAGATAAAGATAGAAAAGTAGTCCTAGTCTATAATAAAGACTAATAGTCTTTATTGATAGTCTCTATTATATAAGATGGAGCTCGGGGGTGAGGAGACTCTCTTCTCTCTTTTGGAGATTGATCTCTCTCTATGGTCGGGTGGTTTGAGCTCTCTTTGAAACATTCTTTTTAATACGTATATTTGTGTTTGTATTTTGAGGTCATTGTGATTTGAAGTTACAAGCCGTGGAAGGTTTGTAACAACAGTGAACGCTCTCGGCACCGAGACTACGCCTGCAGCTCCTGCCCTTGACCGAATCAACAAACCCCAAGCCCTCACTGTAAACCCCAAACACAGAGCCCCACCTAAAACCCTAGGCAAACAAACTCTCAGACTCAATCCTGGACCTGTCAATGAAAACCTCACTTGAGCGATGACCACTTCCTGTGGGCGCAAAGCCGGCGGACTCCAAGCTCTCACACGAGGTCAACACCAGCACCCTGGGCGTTATCCAGCCTCTTCACACTAAACTCTAGCCCCGAACGATCTCTGGAGCCCTCACACTTAATTCTCACTCCGGGTTCAATTAGTGCTCTCAGGTTTAGGGTTGATGATGAACATGAAGGAGAAACGATTATTTACCTCGTTACTTGAATTGGTGGCCGCACTCATTTGGACTTCTCCTCTTACACCCYCAAGTAGTACGCGGCGCAATCGTAATTGACGCTCCATTCCCCAGCACCTTGAAATGAACAATGTGATGTTCAGAAACTGGAATACACCAGGGCTCAGCATTCACGTCATGCAACTAACATCCAAGCCTCTAACAAGACTACCAAGACGAAGGCGTCCGAGCGTGGTGTCTTCGTACCCTAAACCTAAATCTGCTCCACTGCCCATGTGGTTATCTTCTCGCCATCACGGTTTGCACTTCAAGGTTGCTTCTTAATTGCCCTAAGATTGCTATCAGGTTCTCTCTCTTGTGTGGGTATATAAATCTCCGAGTTGGCATTTGACTAGGATTACTATTTGCTACAGCCTCCAGTTCCACTTTAATGTCAACAACGCATTGGTAGGATGGAGAGTTCGCTCCAACGGGTGGTTCAGGATACTTGTTCTGGAGAGGAGTGTAAAGAACGTTCTAGTAGCATGTGACATGTTCAATTCCGTCCTACATGCGTTAGGGGAAGATATGCAGTGGTAATTTGCTTCACAAGTACCAACTCCAATATTTCCTATAATCATTAGAATAGGTGATGCTTATTATTCTTAGGTTCCATTTGTGGGTTCTTGCATTGCTGTCATTGAAGTACATACAATTACTGACACACGGCAATTGAGTCCTTTTATTCAAGTCACGGTTTAACTGCCTCTACTGACACTGTCACTTACACTGTATGCGGTTTGTAATGATCACATGCGCTTCGGTATTATTTTTTTCACGACAACACTTTAAAAGTAACACCATCAAATATTATTAGTGTTGATTAGTCTGAATTCCCAAAACCGTCACTGCTGTCATTCATGTACACTTTCATTTGGATTCGGGACAGTGACGATGCTCTCTGATGTAGGTTTCAAGTCACACTACCAATAGCGAGAGCTCTCGCAACTCTTTGTCCGCTTCATACGTACTGCAATATTCTAGTACATCAGTTCCCTGGGCACATTCAGAGCAGATCGTATTTGACTTCAGGAGTACTGAGACTCAAATTCTCTATATGCGATTGAAACTTTTGTACATTACATATTATTTAATGTAATGGCAGACTTCTTGAACTCGGCTGTCATGTGTGCAAATGGTGAAGGAATACTACTTATTTTCCCGGTTGGAAATGAAGGACAAGCGAAGGTCTCGGCTCTTAGATTAAGTCTTAGATTTGGTCTTGTAGTGGAGTCAATCCATGTGGACGAGGAGATTTTTGATTCCGTGTCTATAGTTTTCACTCACACTGTTGGGCAATTACCCGCTTCGATTGGAGAGAACAAGTTTTGAATCTTAAAACTGGAAGGTATCGGGCATACGGAGTACCTTCTTTTAGTGAGCTAGATTCCAAAGATGCACTCGCATTTCATCGGGCTTTGTCATTGTCTTTTAGAACCCCTCCTTGGCCCCGTGTCAAAGTTGAACATTCTCCAGACCAAGTCACACTCTTGAGTTCTGAATCAGACGTCAATTCACCTGAACTATTGTTGCAGACAGAGACTCCTTCTTCAGTGAGTACTTTGCCTTCAGTAGGGATCGTCGCACCTCAGATTCAGAACACACATTGTCATGTAGGTTCATCAGAAAGTTCTGTGATTGAGTGTTTGAGAAGACTACGTGGTTTGAAGGGATGTAGGAATATTTTTTAAAAATAGATTATGACAATATTGAAATTCACAGAGTGCCAGTGTTGCCTCCAACTTTCAATGGCGACATCATATTTGAGTTGCCGCCTGTTGACATTGGTAATACCACATTGCAGGCTAAGCAAATGTCTAGGATGGATAAACGGTATGATGGACATGCTTGGTCGAAAACAACTACTACGAATATCGTAAACCGCATGGGCCTTTCTTTCCGCACTTTCGTATGCTTAGGGCATCTTAGATGCCTCAACCCCAGTTGCGAGTTCCTCAGTCGTGTGCACCGAGTGTAGGATGTGAATGAGATGGAATGGGAAGGCATGTCACCGACGTTGCTTGATGTTCTATGCTTATTTGCAGAATTTGTAAATAGCCTCCATCCTGCATTGCCCGTTGCAATGTGCGAGTTTATTATGTCACTGGAGGCGACAAACTCACTTGAGCTTTTGTACATCTCGGCACTCACAACCACCCTGTGAAGGATGGTGAACTAAGAGACATGCAGGAGAAAAGTCGATGTCTCATTGGGGAGCAATTAGAGAGAACACCGTCTGCAATAAATTCAGCAATTGTCATGGAAGCTACAAAGGAGCTTCTTGGTGACCTGCTTTTGTGCCCGGATGGAGATGTGCCGAAGACTTTGGAGTTCGTTGATCTTGTCCGCGTCTTGGACAAATGCAAATATTTGAGCTCTCCAAGTATACGAAATGAGGTAACCTCTTTTAGGTATTTGAGAAGATTTGGAGTCATAGATAGCATAACGAAATTGAGGGGAGGAAGTACTTGGGCCTTTGTTCAAGAAAGTAAATTCCCGGGCCAGGGAACAAATGCAAATAAAGTTTTTGTTTTCAAAATGTCCGAAGTAGGTCCAGGTAGTGGAGTAGACTTAGTAAAGCGCATGCAATTGGGCGGTGATCTGGAAGATGCTTGGATCATGTTTGACCATGTCAAACGTGTCCAAGGTTGGACAACCATGGCCTGCCACGTCTACGATTCTTCGTACTATCGTGTTATGACTGTTTCGTGTTGTGACATGCAATCCGAGGATTATGCAGTACAGATTTTATTTTGGAATAACCTAAATTCCGTTGTTGAACGACATGGTGTACACAAGACACAGTTTAAAGGATTCATGGCAGACAGTGCTAAAGCAAATTGGAATGCTGTGAAGACGGTATACGGTTCGGACAACATTTCCAAACCAATGGAAAACCGGGAAAGAACTTGCCTCTTCCATTGGACTCAATCCACGGAGACGCATACAAAGGCGGAAATCCGTGAAGACCTACAAGATCAACATCGTCATTTGTGCAAGCAATATAAGAGCGCTACATCTGCTGAAGAGTCCGAGACGTGCTTCCTTGCTATCAAAGCGTGGTGGTTGTCCTCAGGTGCCAGTACCGGAGATGGACTACGTCGACTCGAATTGTGGTTGGCATTTTGGCACTTTCGGTATCGCCAATGGGGCGGTTACGATCAACTTGTAAGTCTCTCCTTTTTGTGCCGATTGTAATGAGGGCACTACATAGAAACTTCAATAAATATTTTATCGTGGAGCCAAAACAAATGCTACAATATGTGAGGTTCTATGCATTGATTCACACACTTGACATTCTAAACAGTGCTCTCGGTACCGAGAGGGTTTCTTGAGCTACATCCCTGTAGGCCAAATCTACGTTATAATGACAGACTACTTGTGTACTAGACACCAACTTGAATTACAATACATACTACATATAATCCTTGAATGCAACTGCTTCTTTTAAAGGTCCAAGGAGTCACTATATCCACATTCCATGTAGACTTCTCCATTTTGAAACGTTCCAGAATATACCGATACTTCATACTTGTACCTTAGATTACATAATCTATAGTGTTCTGTAAGACTTGTGGGCAAAGTGTTCATTAACGAGAGTTACATAGGCTTTGTATCATCCCATCATATTCTGTAAGCACTACAAGTATATGTGGATGCAATGCAGACTTAACTACAAATGGTTTTGATGTGTGATTTCAGGATCTCTCTAAATCCGAGCTTGCAGAAATGCTGTCCTGCAATCTTTCCGAAACTGTACACAACAAGTGGCTTCAACAATCTGGAAACCATGGTAAGGATTTATATATGGCTACGGTAGACGATTTCGTGAGAGCTTTTATGCAGATGGTGCGGTACTATCAATACCTGAAAGGAAACCACGCTGGTACGGGACTAGGGAAAGAAGAATTGTTGTTACGAGTTGCCCAACGTTCGGCTGAGCGAACGGGAAATCCAAAGGTCTTAACAGAAGCAATCTCTTCTATCCCTGGAGTGGAAGAGTTCTTTGATAGGGCGCCTCATCTCAAAGGGGAAGAAGTATTTGGATCACAGAAAAGGAAAGCTGACATACCACTCGACTGCGTGTACGATTCACACAAGCCGGACAAAGTGAATTTTTCGCATCCTCGCATACCAACATGATCTTGGAGAGCCACGGCAAGTACACAGAATTTGAACCCTATTTTGGAAAACATTCATGTTCCTATTCTTGAGGATGCGGATAATCCCCTTGCAATGTCTAGTGAAGGCATTCTAGGCGAGCCCAGTACTTTGACGTCAATTCATATTTCGGCCATTCAGGAGATCATGTGTGATGAAATGCACTGGCACATTGCGAGATTACCGAAAACATCGGGGAAGGCATGCTTTGCTCTTCAAGCAATTACAAAGAAGAAATGCACGGCGCGGATTGTTCAAAACAATATTGCAACTGCAGCTCCAACATATACAGGGATGATGGTGAACTACCGGAAGAACCGTAATGATCAAATGCAGTTTTTCTTCTGCAACGATGATATTGAACGTTGTGTGAAGGGGACTAGGCGAAAGTGGGTGTTATCTGTACCACCAATTCCAACTATTTGGCCTGTTAAAATGGGCACTAAACTGTCGAAGGCTGAGATTTTAGCCTTGGAAGCGGCTGGGTTTTGACTTCCACAACGTCAAGTGATATCACCCCGAAGACTGTTTGGTGGAGAAACAGGCATTGAATTAGTGCGTGCCTAGCTATCCCGTTCCAAATATGCCTGATGAGCATCCCTCTAATCGATCGGGGAAAGTTGCTCGTCGGAACATAAAGGCACCAACAACTAAGCACCAGGGGGATTGCATGAAACACCGTGCAGTTTTGGTAGCGTTTGGCATAGTACTCATGTTTTTTTCGGGAGTACTGTAAAATTAGAAAAAAAATGAAAAAAAAATGTAAAAAATATATTTAATGTATATACCCATAAGAAGAAGGAACCCTATGAAGGAAAAGTGTAGGAAAATTCTCTAAGTAGGAGAACTAGAAAAGTGCAAAATTTCATGAAAATAGGTGTTTTGATGTTTTAATTTGTAATAAATAGGATAAATCATTTTTGAAGAAACTAAAAATTGGCAATTTGGGAGAACTATATGATGAAGAGATTTCACCAAAAGAATGATCTTAAAACCATCTTGAATGTTCAGTTTCAAGGAGATGAAGTTGAAGTGCTTGGATAAGCGCGGAACTTGGGCAAACTGTAAGCATTTGTATTTTGTTTTCACTGTCATTTGCAACCTCCAATCCTTGTCAGATGTTTTCATTCATGCTGCAACTTTCAGTTTCAATGAAGTGAAACAAATTCTACTTAGCGGGATACTCACCCATGTAGTATCAAACTAGCTTGTCTTTTGGCAAACTGGAACCACTTCCAATGTTTATTATAATCATGAATTATGATGAAGTGAGACTATTTGCTTTACAATGGACTAAATAGACCTTCATTAGCGTGTGTTGCATTGACTTATTTTTTTGCATGCTCAGGATATATTTGAGGTAGTTCGCATCATATGTTTGTATGTTCAGAGGCTTCAAATTATGCCTCAATTATTACTTGACACAGTAGAACCTTAAAACCAAAACAAGTTTGACTTCAGTGAGAAATTTCTAAATTATTATGGAAGTAGACTACCTTGTCCATGAAAAATTTCAAATTTCCACAATTATAGGAATAATTCAATTCTACTATTACATGGTTCCTCACACAATGCCAATCCACCCAACACGGTCATAGGACATTTTATTTCCGTGGTCATAGGTCGGATTAGATATAAGTTCTTATTTTTGCATTGGCATTAGGTTTCGCCTCCAATTGATTGCTTGGGCCTTAATAGCCTGTTGATATCGACTCGTAGACTCAATAAACTTTTTTGTACAGTATTCAGTCTCCTTGTTGATGTATTGGAATCAAATTGTACATGTACTGGTGTCCACAGTGTTTATGCACTTTCATTGGTCTCCTTCAGCTACTTTCATCCTCGTTTCACCTACTTCCATCCATTGTCTTTTACTTTCATCAATTGTGTGCATCCATTGTTTTTTTATTTCATGCAATGTCACCTACTTTTTACCTTTTTTTCATTCATTAATCGTTATAATGTATAGAAAATCTGAGACTGCTTTTTCCATCCACTGCCATATTTTTTTCATCCACTTCTTTCATAATTTTTCATCTACTCTCGTCCACTTCCTCCATCCACTGGCATTTTTTTCATCCACTTTCTTCATCCACTGTCATTTACTTTCATCCACTTTTTTCATCCACTATTATTTACTTTCATCCACTTCGATCTACTTTCATCCACTTTCTTCATCCGCCGTACTCATTCACGTCTTTCATCAACATTCATATATTTTAATCTACTTTCATCAACCGTAAAGCACTGAGTCTATCTACATCCATGAACTTTCTTCACGTCATCACCATCGTATTTTATGCACTTCCATAGTTTCATTATGTTTTCCCCATTTTTTATAATTATGCCTTCAATCACCAAACTATGTACTTGAATCCTACCGAAATAAAAATTTCATCCAATTTTCTTATATGATTTCTTGCAAAATTTTTGAAAATTCCATCTAATTTTGCCCTCCATCTTTAAATTCTGCCGCTCCCCGCTCTCCAATTCACACTCCCCGCTCGCCGCTCGCATACTAGCACCGTTGGTTGCAATTAAGGTGATATTAAAGACAATCCACAAGATGATATTATAGAGGTAGCAAATCCATTGCTTCTATTGACTTTACACTTCTTTGCACTTTTATGATTTTGTGCTTTTGTGAGCTTTGAGCTTTCATGATTTTAATTTTCTATTGCTACTACCAAATGATTTTGAGAAATTTATTCAATTGAAGCAATTTTGGATTCCACAACAATTAAGCACTTCACAAAGTTTTTGAGATATATAAGTTCTTCTTTTCAATTCTTCAATTTAGGTTGTTATTTTTTGAAACAATGTAGTCAAATTTCTAATGCATTCTAATGTATRTGTATCTTTTATAGTATTCACCATTGCATATGTTTCATTCATCATTCAATAAATTTCTATGGTACATTTCGATATATGCTTGCTTATAAAAAAAATTATACAAAGATTTTAGTCATTTTTATTTGAAGATTTATTGAGATTTTTGTTCTACATTCTATATAATACATAGAAATTCTAATAAAATTCTAATGATGAATGCATAGCATAGTAAACCCTAAAACCGCTAGTATTTATTAATGCAATAAGCTTGCATTCAAGATTTATTTTAAACTGACAAGATTCTTTAAAAAATATATAAATTAGAAAATTTGATTAACTTTGGAGGAGTGTAATTTTTATTTCAATTAGTGCCCGGGAGCAAAAATTATGCTACAATAAAAAAAGCCCAAAACATGCAAGGGTGGACAACCAAAGTATGAAATTTTTTAATTTTTTAAATTTTTTATAGGCAAAATTTTTTTCTAAGTAGAAAGATTTGATTTACTCCATTTGGATAAGTAATGTGAAAGTTATGAAGCTTCTTGAATTGCAGCCATTTTAACAAGCTTTTGTAAAAACAATCTATTAAAGCCACTTATGAATTCCATTTCTTTTTTAAATTAAAAGAAAAATTGTGCATGGTTTAGTTTTTCTTCTAGAACAATCTCACCGTTGGAAGTAGTGTGTTTCAATTTATCTTAGAGTTATCAACAATTTAGTTTTTCCTTCTATCTTGTATCCACTTCAACCTAACAATTTTTTAAAGAATGAAAATTACAAGGGGACGGGGGGTGAATTTTTTTTCCAAACCCTCGCTTAAATTTTTTAGCGTAAAAAAAATCTAGCTTACGATTTGTATTACAAAAATTTTAAGTTATGAGGATTCAAAGCTTTATAATTTAGTCAAACTAGAAACAAAATATACTTGTTTTCTTCACTTTGAACGCTTTTAAGTCAAGTGTGACCGGCACAAATAAAGCCGTTTTTGAAATTTTTTCTAGACATTCTCATACTAGTCTAGTGCAAGATCCTATATTTATAAAACAAATGCATGGTGAATTTCACTAAAATGGTGGTATTATTGCGCCAAATATGGCAGTATTCCATGTCATTTTAAAGGAATGTTGCGCCATTTTACCGTAATACCGCCGTTTTAATGAAATTCACCAATTTTTAACAATTTAGTTGTTTATTTTGAAAATAGAAATTTTGAGTTTTCATTTAAAAATTTCGATGGACAGAAGATGGGTTTGGGACACATTAGAGCTTTGGGATAACTATGACGTGCTGGACAAATAAGAGTGTCTGTTTGAGTATTGAATAAAAGCATTGAATTTGATTCAAGAATTTGAAGATTTTTAGAATCTCAAGAAACTCTAGATTTTWAAGATTCTTAAAAAATAGTTCAAGTGTTGAGAACTTCAAAATCTACAAAATCAAATTGATTAAGTACATCAAAACCTATGTACGTCTCTATCACAAATGTTTAGAAAACAAAATTGTGCAAGATTGATACTTAGGTTGATTAGGAGCAATAACATTAGATAGATGAAGGAACGCAAATGTACAAACTAGGCTAATTTAGAAATTAAAATTATTCAACATACAAAGGTTGATATAAGTTATGTCTGGACAGAGACAACTGAAGGTCCATTGCATCATTCGGATATATACTGAGAAGGATCCTTGAATCTAAAAGAAATCATGGAAACGGCATGTCCTTCCTGTGGCCAAATTTCATTCTTAGAATCTTAAGAGTATCAGCTATTCAGCTCCAGGGGAATGTTCATCAATTGGGTATTCATGACATTCCTCACAAAATACCTCTTATGGACATTTAATTTTGGATTGAATTCTCCTGCTAGTGAGCCCACATTAATTTTGTACTTAATTGAGGATGGTTTCAATTAGTCTTACTCAGTTCTCCTGGACATCCCATGTTAATTAAGCTTACATCCAGATGTTGCAAGCTCACTTAATTGTCAACATTTGAGCCACCAACTACAGTAGGCTGGAGTATTGCACAAACTTGAGCACGTCGAAGCTCCGAAAGCTCTGTACTCAAGCCCGAAGTACGTGGCCATTTGATATGAAATATTCGCTCTTCCAGGAATCAGGTTGTGCCACGTTCCATTGGCCTACGTACTACCAGTACCTACCTACCTTGCATTGGCACGACAAGGGTGTTGGTTGAAGCGTCCGATCGATCTGAATTGCCGGTCGACGACGGCACCTGCAGCTAAATGCAGGACTAGCTATTGAGCACTGCCTGCAAATTAAATGATGCRCGCTACAGGTGCTTTTCACCAATTAATGTGGCCAAATTGAGCCGCAAAATAAACTCAGACTACCAATGGTACGTACGGTGCTTTCAGAAATATATGTTTCAATATTGAAGCTTTAGAAGAAAAATGTGATCGAATCGAAGTCTAAGTCAGTGTAAAATTCGAAAGTTAGCACATTTAATTAGCAGGCGCAGTTACATAATTATATATTCTTTGATTTATAAGAAGGTTGGATAAGAACCCTTTGCTAGCTTACCATGCACTAATTAAGACTCCCCTCACTGAACATTGAAGCTACTATGTCGTTCTTGAAGCTTGCCCATGATCAATTAATCGAGGATGAATTCGTAGTCACTTGTTCCATGTACAGTGACAGACTGAGCGACTCTAGAAAGATCTAGTCAAGTCTTCCTAATTATTTAAGAAATCAATGCTACCGTATAATTAATTTAAAGCTAGCAGATTGAGCTAATTATGAAATTAAACCGCATTAAWTCAGAATCACTTCACTGAATAAGCTTGCAAACCTTCAATTCAGCAACTTACAATTTCCATATTTCTTCATGAAWCTCTGAGGCGTCCACTTCGGAAACAAACTTCAATTGCAASCTTGTCCTTGAATWKAGTCGTCAAGAGAAAATTAAGCAAGTGGCCACGATCTATATTGCTTCTTGAATCAAGAGAGCGTAATGYATATGTTCAGCCTATCTTTCCGCTCAAGACCCCGGCCGGCCTACCGCCCCGGAATCCAGCTCCAGTTAGTTTCTGCTTCAAGTCTTGTCCAGAGCGGTTAGCTACACGACTCGACTCGGATCGAGCTGCACGTGTAGAAAGGGACCGGCCGGGGCTTCGATCATTCACCCACCGCGTGCATTATTTGTCAAAATAATGTTCATTTGATTCTTCAATTCCAAAGCTAATTTCGGCGTCAACCTACAAGCGTGCTGAACATTGTAGCTACCATTTTATTCCTCAAGTCGAAGAAGGAGGACCGAGGAGCTACCAAGCTCATGGTAGGCGGAAGTTATTCCAAGATTTCTCTGTCTGATCAATAGGTCGTGCATGTTACCAGACTTGCAGGGTCGACAAGAAGTCATGAACGTTCACGTCTACAAGTCTCTAAGGTTTGCAAGCATGATCGATGTGCTGTGCTAGCTACCGGATTCTTGATTTGCTTCCATAGATGAAAGTGAGCACTAAAAACGGATATTTCGTGAAAATGGCGACCGGTATTCCACAAATTTGGCTTTTTTTAGGTTTAGACCGTGCGGTCTGAAATGGAAAAAATGTAGTATGAATACTGCCATTTTAACGAAATATCTGTTACTAGATATTAGCTAGCTTCCGCCTACAATATTGCCTTTGCTAGTTCATGAGGGTGTGTCAATATATAATTAGTCAGAGGAAAACCACTAAAAGAGACCTAAGTTCAATTCCCGACTCGATCATCATTCGATCACACCGTCCTAGCTAGGGCCCGAGTGAAATTAATAAAGTTTGACTCATTCATATTAGTACTTCTAATCAGTACTTGTAGCATTCGATCTAATTCTATAATCCTAAATACAATTTTAGTCCGCGTKCGCAGCAACGATCGTAGCAACGTTTGAACGTTTCTGATAACACTATTAAAACGTAATTGTGAATTAGCTGACAAACGTTGCTACTAAAAATTGCCCAACTTAGTGAACACCGTTTTAGAACATGTTTGCCTTTAGAAGCATGGTCTGTCCTACACATGTACTTGCAGTTTCGTAAAATGACTTCGCTCAAGGATGTTCCAAATGTTGCATGTTGCTAAAAACGTTGCTGAAAAGGCATTGCTAAACACTGAGTCTCCGAGTTCTAGTTAGTTGTGTAATAGTATTAGGAAAGAATTCGGACCCGTCACCGGCCATTAGATCATTGAATCATCAATTTCAATGTATGCTCTAAAAAGTACTTACTTAGTTCTAAAAGTACTTAGGATYGGTATCCAGATTTATGAACATTTCAATTGAAATTGATTAATTTTCCATTGAGTTGCCACAGACTTCCATGGCATTGGCACTTTTTACCTCTAAGAGTGGTTGACATGAATCGTTAATTTCGTTAAATTGGTGTGATCATTATGAGCGCTAAAAAAAGTGTGGGACCTCAACATTCCTCTACGAAAATCTTTGCAAAACTATAGACTTCCGTTTCATGCCACGCCGGACCTGCAAAGTGCCCAATTGAAAGTCGTGGAGTTCTGCCAAGTAACAAGAATTTGATGTTTAAAAGTTCTGATCTGATCCAGTTTACAAAACACTCACTAAAACTAAGTGTGAATGGACCATCAAAAGGTCCTTRGATTGCTGCCCTGGATCTGCTTGCCAGAAGTCAATAATTGTTTGATTCGTACTGTTGCGACACGGTATCCTTTTCCACATGTGCTAACTTATGCATAGCTAAGTGAGTGTGCGAGACAACTGACATGGACAGGTACAGCCTGCATCATTTTTCCACATGTACCAGGACTCAGTCTCAACTCTCAAGCAGACGGATGGGTCCACAATTCTCCAACTGTTTCGTTCGGATCAATGACATTATAATTTTCACATTCCTCGGACCCTAAAATGGCTTTAGAAATATTCATCAAGAAATTGGCACTTGTCTTGATGCCTATTTGGAATTAACTGAAGGTTCCACAGATCGATACCAGACCTATGATTAGGTAGCTCATTTTTAAGCCTCAGTCTGCGCTTGAAATGAAGTCCCAATTGAAACACGCCACCTAGTCATTATCTTTATCCCCTGAAATTAATTAAGTATGAGGTGCAGTGCTACAGAGAACACAGTCCCGAAGGCATGAACCCAAGCGTTCGCAGGTCTCTATCTTAAAAATTCAGCTACTTCCGTTTCTGGATGACTCTCCAGGGACAGCAATTCCCTTGCAACACGGCAAATCATGTTCTTTGACTGAATTTCAGGACTGCTTAACTTAATATGCCTTGAAGCCAACCACCCCTGGTTAATTTTCTCCCTCACGAAGTAACTAAATTTGATGACCACCACGGGTGCATCAATTAATTAAATTTCCCAACACTCTGGTGACAACTGAGTCTACTTTGCTATGGCCTGTGAAATTTYGTCTGAAGTAAGTTAAATTTATCCAGGATTTTTTTTTTTTTTTTTTGGGTAACCGTGCTTTCAGTTGAAWGTACGTCAGGATCCAGTCGCGGTGCAACTACCAAACCCCAGTTGACCTGCACGTTTCAGCGGCACGTGGTACAAAGGTTGTGAGCGTCCTGCCACTATATATATAGATAACTTCACCCTGGTGAATTCAACACCTCATGCTTCATATGAGCCGCACATTCCAATTGTCTCTCCAAGTGTTTCCAWCCGTGATTTATACTTCAATCTGCACGATATAGCCTCTTTTGCGTATTCATTCAGGTATCAGTTTCGAACACTCTCAAAGCATGCGTGRTTTGCAATGATGRATGCTTYGGATACACGAGTTCACGGATTCCCATGACACAGGAATTTGAACATATAATTTCTATTGAATCTCTGAGCATCATTTTTGGTCACATGTATACGGCGAATTGAAATGGTGTTTTGATCAGACAAATGTTTCCTCATATTCAAAGTGCCGCTTGCAATTTCTCATGTTTGTACTGCTGATTCGTCAATCATGAGTGGCAAAAGTGACACAGACTGTGCTATTATCGTTGTGGTTGCAGAATGGCGCGGTATTGTAAGGCRACGCGCCTTCTTCTCCGTCTGGTATTTGTGATTTTGGCATTCCARTGGTCACACGTGATGCCCTGTGAGGGTCGTGTCACGGGCTCTCATGAAGAAAGAGTATTTGCAACCAATCCTCCAGGCCAAGGGAGTGTGCTTGAGGATGCAACCCCCGTGACTCGGCCATTGTTTCAATCTATTGTCAACCTCGTGAACTTTTGGGCTGCAACTGCTGACAAGACTCGGGAAGAGCTGGAATTGGGAAACGAAATTTTCCGATCCCTCTGATTTTTTCATTGTTGATGTTTTTTGCTGCTTTCTCCCATGCATACTTTTCTTGTGGAGCTGCCTCATCGATCATTCTTGGAAAGGATTCCTCACCTTTTTGTACACATCTCAAGAAAAATGGCAAAAAAGACATTCAATTGACGCCCTCTCTAGCTTACTCACCTTACTGAAGGCCATGCATTGAAATTTTAAGACTTTCGAGTCTTGTTTCGGTTGCAATCTATTGTAGAAAAAATTGAGTTCTTACAATTGCCAAAAAATGTTATGTATAATAGATCGAATACTACATGTAGTGTACGATGACATGTACCGGGTGTATGTCACATTAAGTTGCTTAGAAATGAAGTAGTGACTTGCACCGTACCCACAACAAGCAAAAGTGAAACGCATGCAGCACGCTATCGAATAAAATCACCATCGAAAATATTCGCAACAAAAGTTCAAACAAGTGTACTTCAACCTGTATTCGCTAAGTACTAAATAGTATACGGAGCGTAGCTACATGCACCCTCTCTAGAAAATAAAAGATGACAACGATACCCACTGTCAATTTTTAATTAGCAAACGGATCCTAGTGGATACATTAGGGGCTGTCAGACCTTGCAATCCCTGCTCCACTACTTGACAATGAACGTTAGTGATAAAGATTTTGCGGACAATTTTATTCTTCTTTCTCCAAAATAATTTTTTTGGATCTGAATTTCTGAAATCTCTGAGGCCATTGCTTACAACTGAAGCCTGTTGTTGCRCAGGGAGCAAGAGGAAGACGGAGAGCCCCACCTGCTGATGCCAACCGAGAACAGCACCGAAGCATCCTGCAAAACCGGCAACTACATCGACGACTGCTGGCGCTGCGACACCAACTGGCATGACCGTCGCCAGCAACTGGCTTCCTGCGGCCTGGGCTTCGGCAAGTCCGCCCATGGAGGCAAGGGCGGCAAGCTCTACGTCGTCAACACCAGCAGTGACGACGTGAAAACCCCCGCCCCAGGCACCCTCCGCTATGGCGCCACACGGAAGGAGCCTCTGTGGATCGTGTTCGCYAAAAGCATGACCATCCAGCTCAAGGGCGCGCTCAAACTCACCAGCTTTAAGACCATCGACGGGCGAGGCGCCGAGGTGCATCTCGTGGGAACCTCGCAGATCAGCATCGAGGGGGTTTCGAATGTCATTGTCCATGGGATTCATGTGCATGATATTGCGAGAGTGGAACGCCAGTTCGAAGGGGACGCCATTCATRTCAAAAACTCTAGTAATGTTTGGATTGATCACTGTTACCTCGCGAGAGTTTATGATGGTTTGGTGGATGTCACCAAAAACTCCACCGCCGTCACGGTATCCAATTGCCACTTCGAACACCAGGACAAGGTACGTACTGTCCAGATTTTTTCTTTAATGGTTATTTGCAACAATTCCCTGATCGCCATATTCGTAACAAAATGGTGAATTTCAAGAAATTGGTCAACATTCGGCCAGGCGCTCTTTGCACTTAATGGAAACCTGATCGAGCTATCATAGTCTTTCAAGACAAGTGAACATTTTCTTGCATTGTGTGCATTTAAGTGCCCCACTTTCGACGATTTAAAACACGCCATTAATAAACGAAGGAGTCCTAACCATTTTGGCAAATGATTCAAGATGGATAGAGACTGAATGATTTTGCCGTGAGTCTCTGACTGGGTTTGATTGATGATGTGGTGCAGGTSATGTTGTTTGGGGCTGATCCAAGCGACGAATTCGACAGAAACATGCAAGTTACGGTCGCTTTCAACAAATTTGGGAAAAACCTGACACAGAGAATGCCCAGGTAACAGATCGAACTGATTGCAATAAATTCCTGGTAAAATGCATCTTTCCGAAGAAAACTCTGCAGATTTGGTCCCTGATCACCTTCTTATCACTTCCAAGTAGTGATCATTCATAGGTCAAAGGTCAGATTTAGATCATTCATAGGTCAAAGGTCGGATAGTATAATATTTGCAAACCCTAAAGCTGAGGTTCAAGAGCTGACCGCGATCCTCATGCTCTCTCTACCTTCAAAATTGAAATATATCGTGTTTGAAATGTTAGTGTTCGTAGAATGTTAAGAACATTCTTCTTAAAGAAGAACCTTAAGAACCAATATAAAGAACTTAGTCGATCTGTTTATGGACCCTTACCGCCTTAGCACATATGTCATTGTGCAAAACCTAAATTCTCGGCAACTCGGCATTATACCAAGCATGATGATACTAACAACATCTGATCGATCGACCTTATCGATCGATCGATCGACCTTATCGATCGATCGATCGACCTCTTTTCGACCCAATTTTTGATGAGCGTAGAATCTTCACTACGTACCTCTGTCTCTTGCAGATGTCGCTACGGGAACTGCCACGTCGCCAACAACTTCTACACAAGCGGGTGGAAACTATACGCCATAGGAGGCAGCCAGGATCCCACAATCCTAAGCCAAGCGAACCGATTCGTGGCTCCCGACGCAAGCGACAAGAAGGAGGTCACGAAGCGCGTGAACGACAGCGGGCCGACGTTCGGAGGGTGGGAGAAGTGGGACTGGACGTCTACGAGCGACGTCTTCGCCAACGGCGCTTTCTTCACGGGATCTGGCGTTCAAAACGCTTCCGCCAGCAACTACGACCGAGCGAGAAGCTTTGTGCCGCGCCATGCTTCGTCGGTGGTGGCCATGACTGAGAAAGCGGGACCTCTCTCGTGTTCTCCCAAGACTGCTTGTACCTGAAGTACCGTGAACAGCTTCAGTCCTTCACTAGCCAGGGTGTGCGCACCTRTAATTGTCACTAATTACAATTGAGCATACCATCAGTAAAAACTAACATAGTATGAATGYATTTTAAGTACTGTCTCCAAGTGTATTAAAAACCAACAAGGATTGAAGCTCCTGTAGATATAATTTCATGTTTTGATCGTGTAATCAATATCAAAGAAAAAGTGTTGCAATTTGATTCAAATGTAGGTGTCGCATTTGGAACAGTGTTGACATGCCCCACACCAGGAAAGAGCAGTTGCAACACATCATTAGTTAATGTTTGCAATGGTTTTGTAGCAGTTCCATGCATTGCTTAAAATATATTATGTCTAGTGTATTGCAAAAGTGCTGCAAAGTTGTTGCTAAAGTGCTGAGCTTGGAACCAATGGTTATGTATATCTAAACTGTTGCGAAAACTATTGCAATCTCAAATAGTTGCAAATAGATTGCATAGTTAATGTTAGTACGACTAAACCATTGCAAAATTGTTAATAGATTGCTTTCAGTCACTGCAAAACGACTTCAACATCTATTGCAAGCATTTGTCCGCCTTCCATACATTCTAGTGCTTGAGCGCAAGCAATCCTTCCGCAACTCGATCTAGACTCTGTGTTTTCTTTACAAACTAGTTGATCCAGGCGGACGCAAGCTGGTTTCCTGYAATGAATTTCAAGCCACTCAGAAATTAATTGAAGCTGTTGATCGAGATTGCAGCTGTAAACTCCGATGAGATTTGCGGTTGTAGACCAAAGCTTGACGAGACCATGGAACAACTCGAATTGAAGAGAGAAGAAGGAAAAGAACCTCACGCTTGTGTGTATTGAAATCCGGCGTTCACGTTTGCTTCAGTAGTTTGGTAGTTGCGGCTGCTCTGTCACGTTCCTCAGTTGTTTTAGCTAATTGGTAGTTTGGTACCTAAGGTAGGTAACCCAAAAGCGCCACTAAGCTAAAAGTGCCATCTTCACACTACATACATCTCCAAATTCAGTTATGTACCTATGTGGAAGAAACGCTTTAAGAATCAAACTTTGACCCTTCATAACTTTTGCATATTGAGGATACCCTACACATAATGCACAACAATTGACAATATTGTTGATTGAAAAAGATTTAATTTGCTTACACTTGCTTGGCTCAATCTTGATTAGTAACACATTTCAAGACTAGCCCCTAAACGTCTTGATTCATCTCCAAAATTGAATATTTGAGAAAAATCATCATAAAGAGCTATTTGAAAGCATATTTTGGAATGGATATACAAATAAAAGATTTAAACTAAGAGTTGTAGATTCTATCCGTATGGTTAAATTCACCAATACTATCACCAATATTTTTATATAAATTTTGAAAGGAAAATTTCAAAATTCCTTCAAAATTTGATTACAAGCAAAATATAACTCCATTGTTGGAGTAGAATTGGTTAAAATGGATTTGAAATGAGGTTCTCTAGACATGGTGATTTTTTGAAATATTTGTATTCTTTAAATCTAAGTATCATCTCATTTTGGCAAATCCAATTTTGAACTGAAGTCAATACAGTTTTGACTTGCTCAACTAGTTTACATACTTGCACATTGATAATTTTAGAAAATTTATACTCTAGTACCACCAAATCCAATCCTTAGATAGAACAACAATGTGATATATTATCTCCACAAAATAAAAGAACTTTCATCCAAGCAGTTAGGAGGATGAAACTTCAGTTTCAATTTGTTCATCATCCAGAAAATCTGAAAATGGACATTGGAGTACTTCAGTGGCCATCCATTTTAGGTGAACCTAGAAGACAAGGATGGGTTCAAATGAAAAATTCACATTTATATTGAATGAAATATATATTCTGGAGGAAAAAAAATCCTTTTTTTTGCATGCTTCCTCATCCCTATTTTGCACACATTGAGCTCAATTTCTCAATGGATTTTCCATATCCTATAGGCTAAAAAGCTCAAGTTATTCATTGAAGGTACTTCTAACTTAATTAACTAATTTACTTAATCTCTAAAGGACCATTGTCCATTCGGAGGACAAATGGGATTTTGGGCAAGTACCTACGGGCTACGGTCTCAAATTTTGTCATGATTTTTCTCAAATTTCTTTGAAGATAGAAAAAATGATCAACTTTGTGGGAATATAATTTTTTTAATTGGTTCCCGGGAATTAAATTATGCCCAAATAAGCTCAAAACATGGCAGAAGGGACAACTAAAAAAAAATTTAATTTAAATTTAAAATTTTTAAAATTTTTTTTCTCATAGATTATGTTTTTGCCTACATAAAAAGATTTGATTGATTCCATATGGATTTGTCATGAGAAAGTTACGGACAATCTTGGTTTTCAGGCAATCTAAGCATCTTTTTGAAAAAATAAGTTGTAGGATTCGTTTTTAAATGCAACTTTTACAATTTTTCAAAAAAAAAATTCCAAATGGTTTATTTTGCTTCCTAGAACAATCTCACCACTGGGATTAGTGATTTTTTAATTCCATCTTGAAGATATTAATAATTAAAATTTTTCTTCTATCTTGTACCTACTTCTACTTAACAATTTTCAAAGACTAAAATTTATGCTTTTTTAATTTTTTAAATTTTTCCCTAGACTCTCAACTCAATTCTCCACCGTAAAGATTTAAAGCTCCAAACTTTGTAGTGCAAAAAATCAAAGTTAAAAAAGTTCAAAGTCAAATAATTTAGTCTTGCAGTGTGCTGAAAAAACTGTTTTTTTTCACTTTAAATACAGGTATCTTGCAATCTGTGCAGTCAAAAAATTTGAAATTTTTACCACATATTCTCATACTAGTTAGGTGTAAGATCTTACGGTTAGACATGCAAAAAAAAAACAATTTTCAGATTTCTTTACTCTTCGCTATAATAATGGCAGTTTTGAGTGTTTTTTTTGCATAAAAATGGCCTTGGTCCTTCAGGGGTTGAGTTCAAGAGTTTTTTTAGGGTTTAGGATTTTGGGAGCATGGCAATGGCCTCTAAAGCTTCTTAGTTGTCTTCTAATGCTGGTGATGAAATCAGCTATACTTGGAAAAGCCCAAAAGAGGCAAACTGCCTGCATTGGAGTCTCACGAAAGAGTTTAGTCGCTATTGAGTGGCCCTCATTGAAGTAAATTAGGTTAATTAGGCTTGCTTTTCGGTGATGAGAGCTATTGCGGCTGGGTTCTCCAGGAACTCAGGCTGGTCTTGATATGGTAAACTTTCCTTGATCAGCTCACGAGTAGACTCTGATCGATTTGTAATTGAACATGAAAAAGGCGGCCAGAAAAATCAATGTCCAGTGTCTTCATGATTTCAGGGTTTTGACCTACTGTAGCTCCAAGTTAGCCATTAATTAACAAAACTTTTTGTAAGTAATACTCCGTAACACTTGTTCTGGCTTCCAAAATAGGATCTCGCGCTGACCTTATACTTTCTGACCGCTCTAGAACGTCCGTAAATATTCGGCTGAGGCTTGCTTTAACTTCTTTCCCACAGCAATGAATTCATTCTAATTTCTAAGAAAGTAATTGAATCATKTCAAATTCTGCATTTGAAGAGATGCTCGTCCAATCTCAAAACTCCTGTTCAAAGCCTTGGAGAGGTCTAGATTTGAAAGAACCTAACCTTGTACATACAGTACTTTACCCTGCCATAATAATGTTGAAAACTTTCTTTTTCTAATCGAGAGCTCTGAAACCCATTACAGTACAGGTGTGTGTTTCTCTGAGATTCTGATGAGTGTCAGAAGAGCTAGAATGATGGAAATTTAGTRATAAATTTATAGAATGCGGGAGTTAAAACCATCCTCCCTTTGCAAGTGTTAAGGAATCGACGGAGATATCTGACAGAAACACCCGGAGATATCTGAAACGGCGTACGTACGTACGTACCAACTATAGTAGGAGCATCCATGTGCCGAACATGTCGCAGCGGAAATGAACAGTTGAGCTTCCGAAACGGAAGGTCTAACTTAGCAGGTGTCGCTTCGGAATCGGCTTCAAATACTGAGTGCGGCCGAAATTGTGCAAGAGAGGCACTCCACCGACTCCCTGATTTCGGGAATCTGCGTGCATTGAAGACGTCCTTGCGGCCCCTTGGGTCAACRTTTTGCCGACTTGCAYATTWGTACAGCAGCTAGTGCAGAGGACGCCGAGTGGGAATGTGGGCAAGTTATCGTGGAACGTGCACTCCACAGCTGCAATACAGCTCCAACGTGAATTTCGTGAAATTGGCGATATTCCGCAGGTCAAAAATTTGTGACATATATCTTCACAACTTAGGTCTAATTTTGGCCATAAACTAGGATGGGCATAGATTTTGGATTCAAGTTCGCCTTCTGAGTCACTGATGAAGATCCAGCTCGCAGTGTGAACCGGGTCTACGGTGGGATTCAATTCGACGACGGAAGGTCTGACTGTTGGCCGTAATCCCGGCCATCTAGGCTGCGTTTCACAGCCCAACGAACGAGAATGTGAAGGCCAGACGGAGCTTTTGGTGATGCCATGTTTCTCATTTCAATTCCGATTGAAAAAGGGCAAATGATCGACCAAGCGCACTTTCCGGAATTACCACTGAGCACTTTCAGCACCGAATTTCTCAGAAGCAAAATTTTCCTTCAGGTTCAATCGGCTCACTTCGCATTTGATCAGGAGAGTCGTCAATTTTGTTAAATTAGCGTTATTCTGGTCGCCCCAAATTGTGAAATTCATCTGGCCAAAGTGCTCGAAGTACAAATAAGTAATGAGGAATCGTTCAGATTTATGTTTCAGGCAGAGTGCCCTGAAAAGTGTCAAAGCCGTAGAGTAATGGCAATGTAACAAAATGGAAATTGAGATTACTTGCTCAAATTACGCCAACTGTTGTCCAATCGGAGAGAGAAATAACTTTATAACTGTCCTTTTTGATGTTGGTGTGAATGAAACATGAAAGGTTGGGTTTTTGAACTTCGTGATTCACGACCGTGCATGTGAATTCTTGTTGGGGGTCTGGTTTTTCCGCTCGAGTGAGTTTTGATGTCTACTATCCAAGGCATGTCGGCTTTCAGTTTTATGGACTCCCTCGTACGTGCTGAGGGTGTGGAGCCCTGCAATAGGCCGGGTTCTGATGGTTTTATGTGAGCAGGTGCAATCGTTGACCTGGGAGCGGAATGAGCAGTCGACACTGGTTTTGGTCTTTTGGAGGTGGTGGTTTTTGCGGCGTGATACCCTCCATCGCTTGAATTGCGCATTTGTTTGATGTGAAGAACTATTCGATCAAGTCATTGAATTTGTCTTTGGCACTTGATTTGGTCATGGTGAGACGGGGATGGTCATCTGGAATTGTATATTTTTAGGTCGTGTCGCTTACAGAAGTGGCCATGGGCATGACGAGAAGAGGAGAGCCGTAAGTGTTTTGATCATTGCCCATATGATTTACGGATTTCTTGAGAATCTGCTATTGCGCATTGTATCTCCGGATATTATATTTCTGGTGGAAGTAGAGCACTTTGGAATTCGCATTTAAGAAAAATTGGCAAGGACATAATAGCTTGAATTTTGGGTATTGCGACTCGAAACTGCAAGGTGCTCTCAATTTTCGGAGGCGAAGTACCGCAGGAGCGTATTTTGTTATTATTTTAATATGACTGAGTTACAGTTTCTTTCAATTTTCGTGTACTAAGAAATTTCGGGTCAATCGATTACTGCTAAATAAATCTTGCCGTGATGTTACTGAATAGTCTATTAAATAATCTATCTGTGCTGGACTAAGACTAAAGTTGCGAAACAATAGGTCGAACTCGCATACAAGATCGAATGCCTAGTTCACGATTATTTGCATTTGCAAATCCTCACTCGGCGTCACCTGAGTTTGAGAGGTGATTAAGGAGGATTTTATGGATACAAGTACAGTTGAAGGCTGCAAATCTTATTCATAAATGCAACCCTCAATTCCCGAATTTAAGGAGTCGGTGGAGGGTCTGCACTCTGCAGCCACGCACGCTTCCAACAAAACTTCAGGGATTCACATTCTTGAGTCAGTCTCATAATAGTCCTGTCCCAGTCAAAAATGCTTTTACGCCGAATTTGACATTTGAGAAGTCATGGACGCTGTGCTTTGGTTTGAAAACCCTCTTTGGCCATACTGAAGCCGTGCAGTATTACAGTATAGTATTACTTTGTAGATTGCAATTAAATATTTAGTAAATTTACTTTGTGATTTCTTGAAATGACAACAATTAACTCATAGCTGTATACTTGTCAATCACTTTCTTTAAATTGAATTATTGGTACCGGTGCCCTTACAACTCTTGGTACGCCCAAACAAGGGAGCCAATGGCTTTTAACACCTCAATGGTTGCCACAATGTGTTTGGTTATTAGATTTTGCAATTGATAATTGCTTTTGATCCGAAGTCTTACACTCGGACGATAATTTCAATCTTGTGGGGGCACATGTATAAACTTGGGTTTAAAAACAAATAGCCCCAAGATGTCAAAGTGTCAAACACAAGATGTTCACTAGCTCAAGTAATGAACCAACTAAATTTTTTCGTACTCAAATAGCCCTACAACTAAATCAAGAATCAATATCAAATGAACAAAGAACTCTCACTACTAAGACTCTCTGGAGAAACAGAGGATTGAACTAAATCCCATATAGAGAATAAGTCATATACTATTTAATATTACAATCTGGAAGTCAAATTTGTACATACACCTCATCTAGCAAAGCAAATTACTAGGTGCTTCTAGGTGATTGCAAGAAAGACTAGTACTATTTTGTGTCACAATTGAATTGACGGAGTTGTCATGTGCTTTAACTTTTGAAGCATGAATCCAATTAATATAAAATTTTTATTGGAGATGGCTAACTTGAATGTAATCAGATCCCTTATTTTTCAGAATTTTTTAAATATCATTTTGTATTTAAATTTGAATTTAGCTAATTTGTCACACTTTGCGGTTTAAGGGTTTTTAGTACTGGGGAGTATCCAAAATTAATGATCTAGAGCTGAAATTTCTGTGGTCTATTCCTACACTAGGAATGTATGAATCCATTGAAGGGAATTTACAAAAACATTGTTTTATGTCCTTTACGTTCATGCAAATAGGGCTCCCTTGCGCGCACAGTTTTGAACATTGAAAATAGTTTGAAGATCATTCTTTTGGTAAAATATCTTCACCAATAATTCTTTCCAAATGGCCAGTTTTTAGTTTCTCTGAAATTTTTTTTTCCTATTTTTGACAAATTAAAATGTCAAAACACCAATTTTCATGAAATTTTGCACTTTTCTAGTTCTCCTACTTAGAGAATTTTTCTACACTTCTCCTTCTTAGGATATCTTTTCCTTAAAGGTGTATCCATTAAACATGTTTTTTATATTTTTTTAAAATTGTTTTTCTAATTATACAGTACTCCCGAAAAAATTATGAGTACTACGAAAAACGCTACAAAAACAGGTGAGTCTTTCTTGCAATCACCCTTCTGTCCATAGGCCTTAAAACGCCCAAGGATAACTGCACAAGAAACCATGAAAAACATCCCTTTAAACTAAAACTTCTCCTGTACAAGCAACTCCTCTTCTCGTCATGCCCATGGCCACTTCTGTAAGCGACACGACCTAAAAATATACAATTCCAGATGACCATCCCCGTCTCACCATGACCAAAACTGGGAAGCAAGCACCAGCAGAAACACGCTCGCCACGACAAGCCCCCGCCGCATCACCCTCCCGGCCATTGTGGCTGTCTGGATCGATGAGAATTCTGGATGCTKGATGTGGCGTCCCAGTACCAGAACGCTGATTCTTCAAGGCACCGAAATCTACTGACCCTGAATCCGAATTGAGCTGAGAATTCCAAGGGGAAGTCCAAGCATCTGCACTTGAGTGACCCGCATGAACATGCACATGAGATACTTTCTATGAAGCGGTTGAGTAATTAATTTGCTACTCTTCAGTGCTTCCCGAGATTGTGCAACCCGAAGAACTTGATGAAAATGTGATTGAGGTTTTGTGCTTATATGCTGACGGAGGGCAACTGTGATCTACTTTTCTTTGGTGTCGACGATACAGCCCGCCTCCACATTCAAGCGGCCGTCACGTGATATGAGGGCGTGAATAACTGAATTCCGCAGTGAGCAAGCAGTATATTTCACCGTAATTTCTTCATTCAGGGAATATTTAACCTTTTCGTTAGATTCACACTTAGTCAAATTCTACAGCACTACGCCGCAGTCGACAGTCCATTACAATGTGCAAGGTTCATTCAAGWGATGACCGAGTAATCTTCGATTCTCGTGAGGTTAATGAATGTCGTTTGTTTATCAATGGGCGTTGCTGAAGAAAGGTCAACTGTTTTAACTTACTGTGACTTTCATTAAATGTCTACAAATTACGGTGCTACTATGATAGTGGCATTCSAAGAGGAGTTGGACTTGCACAGTGTCAACCAAGAGGATAGAATCTGGCGCGAGATGCACGTTTTACATTCAAGGTCTTCTACAGAAGAGAAAGAAGAGCTCAGTCTGTTTCACATCAAGAATCTGTTGGATGAAGTTCTAAACTACTCCCCATGGACGCGGATAGCGAGTGCTACCCTTAACACCTTCTTTAAAGGTAGACATTCTGGCACCACCTTTTTTCCAGTAGTAGCCATCTCAATGACATCCTTACATTCTCTTTGAAATGAATTACTAAATTATATCTGTCAAAACGGTCTCTTGAAATCATACCTTCCTCGTACTCGTTAAATGGCGAATCATTTAGTAATAAATTGGCAAATTTCCAGACACCCATCAAATACCTCAGAGCTTTTCTACTCCGAGCATTCCGAGCTTTTGTGCGATTGAGTATCGCAGTTTTGACGCTCTGATGTACACCATTGTAAGTTTGCATCGAATATTCAAGACCATTCACTATTGAAGGTTTCCATTGTAATTTAAAGCTTTTCTTATTGTCTCAACAGGGAAATTCTTTTTAGAGAACATGTAGTGATCAGAAGTGAACAACCCACCGCAGAGGAATGCGGTCCCCAAAACATGGTGGGGTTATCATAGGATTCCGAAACGCAGGGCCGATCTTCTTCAACTAATTTACAGTAGACATGAAATGTCAAGGAAMATGGCCAAATGCCAAATGTGGCAATTGTCAAAGCCGTCACAGTCCCATCACTATGGGTGGCCTAGAAAACGCAACCTGAGATCACGGCCAGTGAAAGCTATGCCGTCACCGGAATCCTATTGTAGACTCTATTTCGGGAACACTACGAGGAGCATCACAAAACCCACAGGAGGCGAGATTGCACGGCTTCTTCGCAAACTACCCGTCCTTTCAAAATTCGTACTCGGCGTCTTCTAACAAGCGGCTGTCAAAGTGATCGATCATGGATTGACGAGAAATAGAACGATTTCAGCTTCTGCACTCCCTTCTCTTTGCCGAAATTCACGGAGTCGGTGGAGAATCCATCAAGGCACCGCTAAAGCAGAACTTCAGGAGCCGCTCTGTCTATTCGTTCTATTCCTTGCTGTAACCCTAAAACGAATCTCACACGAACGTTTTTCATCCAAATTGGGGGGAAGTTGCTTGAACCCTATTATCAACAAGAATGGTATGACCGCGAGGTTCTGTCATAGGCTAATTCATTCATTAGTTGGACTTCACATCTACTCCAACCCTAACCTTGTTGTGGAGTGTGAATGAGGTTGTAAGGTAAGGCAACCTATAGTGGTTAGAATTTGGAGTTTGGCCTCACGCTATTGTTGAAATTTTTCAATTTTTTCCCCACTTTTAGACAAGTGTGAGAAATAGTGAGAGCAATTGAAATCATATTTTTTCCATAAAGTATGAATTTACTAGGAATTTTTAAAGTGTTCAGTTTTCCATGGTCCAACAGGGGTTGTAGACCACCCCATAGCCAACAAAATCTGAATCCATGATGGACAGGTCATCTCACTACCTAATGCAATCACAATATTTTCTAACATGGAATGCTCAAAAAGTCAATCCTTGTAATGAATTTCACACTGAAAAGTTGTAAGTGCCTTATGTGGTCATTAATCACTCCATCACTACCATGTAAGACATTGATTGTGGCCCAGATCTGACAAAACTAAAAAAAAAAAACAATGGGGCCTCTTCATAGGTGACCACTATGGAAGAAATAACCGCAATGGGCTATCTTACCTTAGATAGGATTACTAAATCAGAGTCGATGCCATAGACTCTGTGGCTTTGTCCTTTGTCTTGGACAAAGCCAATTAACAGTGTTGGTGTCCAATAATAATTTCTTGACTCTCTTACATGAGGAAATAGCATATTTTGCATGTCACCACCGTGTAGTGCACTTTTGGCAACTTCTACTTGTTTCTCTACATCTAAATTCTAGCCAAAAAAATAACTTTTTTATGAACCTGAGCTCAACTAATAAACAAAGTGTTATAAGTTTAGTTTCTATTCCAATTTGAAATTTGAAAATATTCTCAAGCTCAATATATATTTGCAATTTGAACTTTGGGCCTATTACAATGAAGTGTGTATTTTCTAATTTTAGGACGACGCCTTGAATGTTTTTGCATCGTGAAATTCTAGACTATGACAAAAATATACATTTGTAGAAAAAAAAATAATATTTATAAAGCAAATTTTGTATTTTATAATAAATTTTCTCTCCTTTCATTCAAAAACACACAGTCATTTCAAATTCTTATTAAAAAATTCTAAAAAAATTACAAATTTTACATTGAATAGGGGTATTAACCCCTAAAGGACCAAGCTGCGTTTTTTTGGCAACATAGCAATTTTGGGCGACTCCCTAGGAATGGAGTGTTCATTATTTTTCTTGGAAATTTTTACACAACATGTGTCCAAGGAGTAGCTTTAAGGTCCAAAAATTTTCATAACATTTGACTAAACTGTTAAAAATTTATTGCATGATATGTGATTTTCTTTGCATCACTAAAGGTTTGTTTGAAGGTGAGGCAATTTGGTATCAAGGTTTGATGCATATATTGCTACAAAGACAAATTGTTTGTGTTTAGGGACCCTAAATTTTTAAGGTTTAGTATATTCAGAAGTGCAAATAGCAGTTTAGCAAGAATTTTTGCTCTACTACCTTTTGATTGTGATTGTAAGCCACCAACAAATACATGTGCTTCTTTTCTTTATACCAAATATGCAACCTCATGCATTGCAAAGAGAATGCTTATGAAATTTTCAAATTACATTTGTAACAACAAGCTATCATTTCCTTGTTTAGGTTTAATTAAGAATGACATGAATTACATGCATTATAAGATCAATACAAAACATATACAGCTACTCCATTTTTCTCTTCAATAATATGAAATTCATTGATTTTTGTGATATTTTATTGTAGTGTATCAAGTACCAAGTTTATAGTAGGAGTAAAACAACATCAAATTAATAGGTCTTTGAGAGATAGATGGCATCTTCCCTTTATTCCATTGCATCTTTGAAACAACATACTTTGAATTGAAAATTTTGGCTTGCATTGATCAAAGTTTATTTACATTTTTGGATTGACTTGGAAGTAATTTAGGTTAACAACTCATAGCAACTCAAGTGAAGATATAGACATTGGAAGGTGATCTCCTATTTCCAAATTATACAACAAAATGAAGGTATTTGTGGACAAAAGGTATGTTTGAGTTAGGATTTGTTTGAAAGATAAATTTCAATTTTGAGACAATGGGGAGTGTTGCAAAACAAGATAGAAGATAGAAGGATGCGATCCTAAACCAATTTGTAATTAGACCTTTGAATTTTCATTTTTATTTTCCTATATTTTTTTTTATTTTTTTTTTATTTTTTTTTTACTATTTTATTTTTTACTTTTTTGAGTGTTTTGTTTGATTTTCGATACAAGACTAGGGTTTGTCCTAAAACTACACAACTCTTCCTTGAAGTGGGTGATAGATGCACCCATAAGTCAGTTCATAATTCAATCTTTTGATTTTAATTTGCGTTTTTTTCTACTTTTTTTACTAACACTTTTGCTTTCAACTTGCTTTTCAATTCACTCTTTTTCCTTATACAAAATGCTTACAAAAAATGTGCATCAACATGGGCAATATAAGTATTGATAAAGCAAGGACATTTAAAAAAATTAAATAACTTTACAAGGACCCTTCTATTTATACCTTAGAGGTAAATAGCCCAAAAAACTACCCCATCTCTGCATGCGGTAGGGTGATTGCCAGAAACACCTATCAATTTTGTTGCATTTTGTTGATTTTTTTGGGAGTACTTTAAAATTAGAAAAAAAATTTAAATTAAAAAAAATTATGACTAATGTATATACCTTTAAGATTTAAGAAGAAGATACCCTAGGAAGGAAAAGTGTAGAAAAATTCTCTAAACAGGAGAACTTGAAAAGTGCCAAGTCTCAAGAAAATACATACTTTGATATTTTAATTAGTAAAAAATAGTATAAAATTTTTCTATTGATAGCAACTTTATGTGGATATCTAGTCATAAAAAAAATCCACCAAAATCATATTTCATTATTCAAAAATTCATTGCAGATAGTGCTCACTTTAGGCCAATCTAGAACTCACTTGCAATAGGCAATCAAAAATCCCTCTCTTGGAAAGTTGTATTTCCATATTATAAAGCAACCCACAAAGTTTCATGACCTAACTTTTCAAAATAGGTACTCAATAGTACTAGAAATCACCCAAACTACAAGTGTGACATATTATCAAATTCAATTTCGGTCATTTAAGTAATTTCACTAAAATTGAAAAAAAATTGTGTTCATTTTCCATGCTATTACAAAGCTTTCTTTCAAATTTCTTGTTCTTTCGAGCATTTTTGCAAAAGTTATAGACAAAAACAATTTTTTTCATGATGGTATGACACAAAATAATACAAGTGTTTCTTGCAATCACCCAGTTTACAAAATTTCCATAGAGTGCTCTACTTGAGTCCAAAAAGGACACCTATATAGGCATTTCTGGTGCATTGCAATTTGGAACATAAAGTGATGATCCAAATCTTGCTTTTCAACTCACTACCAATTAGATTTTGTGAGTTTGTTCAAACTTTGGAAGTAGTTTGAATTGATTGTAATGATTTTAAAGTGGCCATAGGCTAGTTTGGATATATCATTGACCTGTACATTCAACCTTCGTAATCTGTCAAGATCTCAAAAATGAAAAACATTCACTATTTGGTAGGCGGATAAATTTGAAACCTCTCTTAGCATTGGAGGTCAATAACTCCAAATATGAATTTAGTATTTTTATTCATAGTAAACAACAGATATTAGTATTTTCACTAGGTGCCAAGTGCATGAGTTGGTTCTCCCTACTCCCACAATCCCAACCTCCTAGGATAAAATTAAACAAAACAATTTACTTTGATCCACGGGATGATTTCACTATCAACTATACAAACAAAGAATCCACCTATTGGTCCAATGCTCAAAGTATTTTAGTGACTTCTTTGTTCATGGCAATCACATCGTTCTACAATTGGCCCTTAACTCTTCACCATCCAAAGGGACCAAAAGTGTCCTTACATATTCTAGAAGTCCAATTCGAAGTGCTATACCTTTTGCATCCAATGTCTACATTCAATAAAATTTGTTGAAAAATTTGTGCCCTCTTTTCTAGTTTAGGTGGTAAAATTTTCAAATCAATCGGGCAAGGTGTACTAATTCTTTGGAATCCATTCAAAGTTCACAAGTTCAATTTCAATCACCAATCAATATTTTGATGGTTGTTTTGGGGCTTGTATCTCCTTCATCCAATGTTTGTTTTTAATGAAATTTGTTGGATTATGTTCCCCTTGAAGTTCATTCATTGTGGTTAAATTTTCATGCAATTTGTGGAAGGTGTTTGGAATGTTTGGAAGCAATTCTAAGTTCAAAATCCAGACATTTTTGGATTGTGGTGAACTTTGGCATCCTATTTTCTCTTCATACAGTGTCTTGGTTCTAATAAAAGTTTATGAAAAAGTTGCGCATACAAGTCTGGTTTGTGTGGTTAGAATTTCATATCAACTGAAGAAATTATGAGTGATAAAAAGCATTTTAGTAGAAGGAAGTTCACCCACAAATGTGTTTATTACTTTATTGCAACTATTTTGACATTTAGATCCATTTTGCAAACACGCAATGAGTCAATTGAATGACATTTTCTTTCACCAATGTCTTTGTAAACCGGTTTTGAAGCAGTGTAGGGTTTTAATTTTTTTTCATTTGAGTAGGTTTAGAAATAGAATTTCACCCCAAATTGTGTTAGAAAAATTTAAGCATCCTTTTTCTACACCAACACATTATCATCTTGCAATCTGTGTGTCCAAATGACTCCAACTTTGATTCATGTCATTTTAAATATGTATACTATAAGATTGTACGGTTGAGATTTCTAGACCTTAGTGACATTTTGCACTGCAACTTTTTTGAAAAGAAATAATGTTTTTAAACCCAAAAAAGCCTTAATATTTGAAGAAATAAATGACATTGCATGTCAAGGCTTGGTCAAACCTCATTGGATTTCTATAATAATACAGATTTCAAAAATTTGATATTTTACATGAAGTAATATATTTCTAAAAAGAAATCTCATTTTTTTATAATAAAAAATATCACATTGAGTTATACATTAAGCTTTTAAAGAAATTTCTCTGGAAAATCATAGTATTACAAGAGTGATCGAAACAGTATGAAACTTTTAAGAAAAATTGGAAATAATAGTGAAAAAATATCATGGTGTAATTGATGTACACCTTCAACACACACCAAGAAAAACTCTATAAAAAAGTTCAAAAGTGGTGTATTTTGAGCTTTCATGACGCTATATTCAAAGTGTCACAAAAATTACAAATTTAACAATTTAAAAAAAAAACTGAAAATGAAATAAAACTAGATTATTGGAGCTATGCCATATTTAACTACTTTTGGACTTTGGAGTACTTTAAAAATAGAAAAATAATTCTTAAAATTTCTTAAAAATATAGTCAATGTATACACCTTTAAGATGAGATAAGTCAAATAACCACCAAAGGAAATTCTTAGAAATTTTTTCTAACTATGAGAACTAAAAAAGTGCCAAATCTCAAGAAAATAAGTGTTTTGATGTGAATATTACTCAAAAATAGTAAAAATAAGTAAATTCAAAAAATAAAAAGTGGCCATTTGTAAAAACTTTATGGAGATGGTTGTCCACCGAAAAAATCACCAAAGTAATTATTTATATGTTTCAAAATGCAACCCGTATACAACGCTCTTTAGACCAATATAGAACACACTTGGAACATGATTTTGAAAATCCCTCTTCTAGAAAGGTGTAATTTTATTAGAAGAACTAGCCTACCAAATTTTACAATCTAATTTTTCAAAAAACAAAGTGGTTAGGTACTAAAAACCTCCAAATTGGCAAGTGTAACATTGAATTGGGCTCTATTTTTGGATAGTAAATTATTTTTGAAAATTAAAAAAAACTCAGGCAAGGTCCATAGTAGTCATGAGTACCTACCCTATAAATCTTGAGTCATTTGGAGCCAAAACAAAAAAGTTATGGCCAAAAATCAGATGAGCACGCAACGTGTGACGCAAAATAGGATAGGTGTTTCTTGCAATCACCCAAATATAACTTCAAAAATTCACCAAAAATACAATTTCTATCCTTAACACTTAAATTTTTTTTTATTGGTCAAAATAGTGGTTTCTATTGAATTGTAAAAAAATGCATAAGATCTGGTCATAAAAATTTCAATTCGTTCCTCAAATAGTATGTTTTTCAACACTAGAAAACTCTAAAGACATTGTGTTGTTTCTCTTATGATTTTTTTTACCGTAGCGATCTTAGTTTTGAATAAAAATATTGAAAGACAACCCAATATTTTCAAGGAAAAAACAAAAAAAATTCAAAAAAAAGTTTTTTTCTGCCTAAAAATTTTGCCTGAAGTCGGGCAGCGACCAAAAAATGGTCGTTTGAGCGCTTAGGGGTTAAAGGACAAACTAGTGACCGTGGAAATTATCAATTTTGATACTGTGGAAATCCCTTATTCAAAAAAATCCAAAAGCACCCAATCATTGGAAGTCAAAATACTATAGAAGATCTTCTCTTTTGATCCTTCCACACAAAATTTCAAGAACAAATAGTTGTTCTTTAATTTGTCCTACACAAGAAGATTTTATGTCATCCATGGGCCACACAAAGTCCACCTCAACATTCAAAGCTTAATCCTAGAGCGCACCGACGTCTAGAAATTAGACGATGAACAGATTGAAATTGCAATTTCATCCTCTTAATAACTTGGATGAAAGTTCTTCTAATTTGTAGAGATAATAGATCAAGTTGTTGTTCTATCTAAGGGTTAGATTTGGTGTTATTAGAACATATATTTTTCTAAAATTACCAATGTGCAAGTATGTCAAGAGGTTAACCATGCCAAAATCACATTGACTTTAGTTCAAAATTGGATTTGCCAAAATGAGGTCATAGAATTTAAGAACACAAAAATTTCAAAAAATCACCATGTCATGAGAACCTCATTTCAAATCCATTCCAACAAATTCTACTCCCAAAATGGTAATATTTTGCTTGTTATAAAATTTTGAAGGAATTTTGAAATTTTCCTTTTAAAATTAAAAAAAAAATATTGGTGATAGCAATGGTGGATCTAACTATACGGATGAAATCTACAACTCTTAGTCTATAACTTTTGTTTGTATATCAAATCCAAATTATGCTTCCAAATAGCACTTTATAATGATTTTTCTCAAGTCGTCAATTTTGGGGATGAATTAGGATGCTCTAGGGTTAAGGGAGAGACACCCAATGGCGTCCTTGTACCCAATGCCGTCATATTCTACAAAGCATAATCATTTCAGACTATAAATGTAGGTAGGCAATACATAGCTTATTTCTGTGACCTAAAATAATAAGCAGTCTCCAGTCCCGCTACATTTACCTTCTAGAATGAATGCATGATCTAGAAAGGGACGGCATTGGGTAAGGTAGTTTGCTCTTAAAGTGCCCATGCTCTAGAAGTGATCATGATACAGAGGTACATTTTGCTTTCTTCAATGTACCAAGAGTTTACATTTTAGGAGATGGTCGCTTTTAGTAACCATTGCATTACAACTTCAAAAATTTGTAACTAATTCTTTGAAGGTCTGAAAAATATGAAACGACTTGGGTTAGATGCCAATTCCTTTTTTCTTCCTATGAAAATTCACTGAAAATTGTTTCAAGGAGTTTAGCTTCCCTGGAAACACAATCAGCTCTTAAATGGTCGCTTTAAGAGCAGTCTACCTTACATGGACGCCATTGAGCGCCTCTCCCTGAAAGGTTACTTAATTGACCAGTAGGTTAATGAGGAATTTGCAGTCGGTGATGGTAGCCTCTCCTGTAGAGTCTAGAATCCCCAACCGCAGCAGCCCTTCGATTGGCTACTGCTGGTGAATGTACAGTTAGCTCCATACCTCTTGACCACAAGAGCCTTGCGCCACTATGACGAGCACTATCATGGGTCCTCTGTACGTACTTACCGACAAGAGCTTGAGCATTGAATGTTGGAAATACTACCCTGGGGTCGGTGCCCTGGAGGCGTTCGCGTTGCATTTGGCCACTTCGCCTCTGAATTGAAGTACTGCACTGTAGAAGTTTTTCATGTAAGTTATTGGCCGGGTTCCCCACCCACCCACAAAGAATAATTTAAAAAAGCTAACTAGCTAGCTACCTCGGGATGCTATGAAGAATTTGTGGAATGCTGCGCTACAGGCAGCTACTAAATTGTAGTCGGCTACAATGTATTTTACCGAAGACTGACTTAATTTTTCGTTAATGAAGTTACGGTCAGTGTATGTCGAAACTCACGGCATCGGTGTTTGATCCAAGCCAGAGAAACATTTGTCTGCTGTTTCCCACATTTGTGGGCGACATGACAATGAATAATTAAATTAATAAGCTTCACAGCAGATCAAAAAAAAACTAGTCATGTCGTGCTGCCAAGATATTGTAAATTAAGGGTATGTTGGCATGAATTGAAGGCGCCATGCGTGGTGTTTTTCAATTTGGAACAGTACCTGCATGCCACAAGCTTTTCTTTTTCTTGAAACACATGGACAAATTCCATTGATATTCCATTGATAKAGGAAACAGTACAATTCAAGGAGACCTGCCACAAGCGGCTTTCCCAGCAGTGAGTGGCGCAATTCTAGCTGGAGGGGCGGAGGATGACATAGAGTGCAAAAATGCGCCTTTAGGCGCCCCACCTAGCTCGATCAGGTGCCTTGGATTCAACATCTCAAGTATTCTGTCTCCGTAAACCACTCCCAGAAAATCACCAGTTCATTTTCTGTGAGGGTTTTGCTGCACAATCAGCCGTAATGCCCAATTACTTGGGCAAACTTGCCTAATCCAGCATTATGAATTCTTCATCCAATTTTGCTATTTCATCCCGAATGTTTCATCCAACTTCAATTTTCTTGCTTGTGATTTACATCGGACAATATCCCTCATCGTCGGACATTTCGTGGTATAAAATACCTCCTCGTTGGCCCTTTATATCATGAAATGCCCTCCTCCTTGGGCATTGCTCTATATGTAAATAATTAATGACTTGTGAATGAACAAGTTTGTAATGTAATGTCAAGTTGCCCAGTGAGTGAGTGGTCGGACTCCAGAGAATGATAAGTTTAAGCCAGGAAGAGTTTTGTCGACTCCTCCAATAGTTCAGGAAGAGACAGGAGGTAGGAGACAAGGCGCAGGAGATTCATCTCCGGGAAATCAGTGGGCTCTTCTTTTTTTTCGTCATGCGGACTTTATCAAAAGTAAAGGCAACAGGAGGCGCCCTCGTAAGTACAATCAAGCTCGATCTAAGAGGTTGTTTTCTACTCCATGAAATGAGCACCAAGCTAGTTTGGTGCAACAAGCCTATATGGGTTTTGGGCATCAACTTTGAGAATGCAACATGTACAATTGTTTGGGAACTCAAAGTTAATTAACCCTAAAAAGGCATTTCATGTTTGGGCAGGGTCAAATTTCACTAAATTTTTATACTTAAACACACATGGTGGATTTCATTAAAATCGCTGTATCACGGTAAAATCGCATAACATTCCATTAAAATGACATGGAAAACCGCTATTTTTGGCTCAATAATACCGCCATATTAATGAAATTCTCTATACACATTTCAAAAATTCAAAAAAATTTCACAAGTATTAATCTATGTCTATAATTTAATTTAGTTCTTTCTTAATTATAAATAGCAAATAGAATTTCAAGTGATTTTTTAAAATGTTTTTTTTTGTAAAAATCAAAGTAATTTTCAAAATGCTAAAATTAGTATCAAAGTATTTTAGAAAAATGTGAAAATAGTAGTGACAAACATTGTACTGGTTGTATAGTACCCGGCAACTCTCAATCGTCAAGCTCTATTCTACAATTCCAAAAGAAATTGCAAAATGTATTATATGATTAATATTTTTCAAATTGCATAATTATCATTCAATCCTTATGCAATTTCAATCAATCATACCAAATTTGGATTTAAGCAAACCAAAACTCTATTTTAGGTGAATTGTGTCATTAAATTTTAATGATTTTATACAAAAACTCATTGAAAAACATGGATGATGAATTTTTTCATCCGATTTCGACAATATGTAGGAAACACCCATACACACATCTTTCCTCTAATAAGCATCTCCAAAAGGTTTTAGAATTTCCTCACAACGGTTTTAAAAGTTGAGGTGACAATGTCCAAATTTTGAAAAATAGATATTTCTTCATTGTAATTAGATTTTGGCAAAGAAACTCTACCATCATGATTAAATGTACAAAACTAATAACAACGTGAAGTTCAAATAGCAAAATCTAATTACAATAAATAGTGTACCTACGTTACAAATACACGTGTTATAAACACCTTCAAATGATTGTAGGTACATACCTACAATTAGGTTCAAGGCCCATAAGCTCACGTCTCTACGCTTACGTCACTTGCAAGTATCATTCCCCTATGTCAAAGGCCAACCCAACTAATTTTTTGAGTAGAAGAGGATAATCCAAACTTCTTTGATCCACCCTCTTTTTCCACCCTAATTTTTAAAAAAACAAAACAAACTACTGGCCCCTTTCCGTTGCTTCTCTTGATGAGTCCTGGATGTTCCACGATTTCTTATGGAGTGATGCCACCTCGAGGAGGACGCCGTAACTCCCACTTTGCGGCACTTCCTCCCATAGAAAAAGAACATGAAAGGTGCTCCTAGCTAGCTTGCATTGTACGTAGCTAGTCTGAGTTGCTCCAAGTTATGAAAACCGCTGCTGCTGCAGTTAGGCCCTGTTGTACCTTCAGTTTACGATTGTGTGATTGAATGACAATGATTAGTTGTGATCGATGTGCGTGCGTGCGGCCATGGAACTGCTCGCAAAAGCTGCATTTTGGCCTTCTTCTGCTGTACGTTGACTTTAGCTTGGTCGACGTCGATACAAGCGACGAACGAGCCCTGACATGGGCCACGGGCAGTCGATCTACCTGCGAAGCTCCCGCCCCAAAGTCCCAAGTCTCCCATCGGCAGGGAGGCCGAGGTCCACCCTAGCTTAGTTATTAGCTTGGGATCTCAAAGTCTACGTTATGCATTCAAAAAGCCCTGCTTCGGACAACAGAAGGATCAATGGTGTGCTTACTGAAGCTGGTACAGGACAAAATAAAGCAACTGGGTCCGGGTGGGTGGGTGGCTCTGATCTGCGTGCAGTGGGGGCGGCATGTATGTATGTTTGGAACAGCAAGCGGTTGAATGATGATAAGTTAGGAAGGAATTGAAGCTAAACTATGCTGCTTCATTCTTCAACAGCTTTTCCTGTTTGTCAACTGCCAGCACTCCCGGCGTCCCTGACTGACTGCTGCAGTAGCAAACAATTTTGACCTTGGGAACTTCACGATCAGGCTGGACGTACTGTACTATACTGTGCAGGACTTTGGGGTTTCCTCATCATTCTTGAACCTTGTAGTCTTCTACACTCTAGCCTACTAGGGCCGCTTTTACACCTAGAGGCCAGGACAATTTCCCTCCAGTCCTATTGCACAAAATTTCAGTCCTTTTTAGGCTTGAGCCCTAAGCTTCTACACTAAATAGTGAAATTAGGTTGCCTTTGCAATTAGGTTGTCTTCCTCCAAGAAAGTGACTGTAAAATCCAACAAAGTCAAAAAATATTTCTACAAATACTTCTATTTGTGCACATGGAAGTTCATGAGTTCCAAATACACCAATTACTAATTTAAAAGTAGGATATTTTTGTACATTAGCAATAAATATTTATATAGTGTGGCATGTCAAAAAATTAGTGAGGGGCAACCTAATTTCACTATCCAGTGTAAACTCATCTGCAAAATTGGCGATTTTGGAAAAATCATTATAAAGTACTATTTTGGAAGAATATTTTGGAATTGAGATGGAAATAAGAGTTGTAGAGTTTGAGTTTTAGATTCTATCCATACGGTTTGATTCATCTACGCTATCACCAATATTTTTCTATAAATATTGAAAGGAAAAATTCAAAATTCCTTGTAAATTCAATTACAAGCAAAATATTTTCATTTTTGACTAAATTTTGTTTGAAAGAATTTGAAATGAGGTTCTTTTGAAATGGTGATTTTTTGGAGTTTTTTTGTTCTTTGATTCTGTAACCTTGTTTTTGCAATTCCAAGTTTGAATTAGAGTCAATGCAAGTCAATCCCTTGACAATCTTCCAAACTTGTCATTTTAGAAAAATATGTGCTCTAGTAACACCAAATCCAACCCTTGGATAGTACMACAACTTCATAAAGTATCTCCAAAAATTAGGATGACTTTCATTCAAGTTGTAATGAGAAAGAAATTTGATTTTCAATCTATACATTGTCCAGAAAGTGAACATCGGAGCGCTCTAGGGTTAAAGCCATTCTCAAGTACTCATTAGAATAAGATTATAAAAACATCTCCATAGCTGCCCAGCCAGAGACGCAAACTAGGTATATGATCGGGTCGGGCCAAAGACACTTCTCCACGGCACACAAGACGAGGCTCAAGATATGCCCGGCCATGGCCAAATTTTCCAAGGAGATGGTAAAACAAAGTGTTGTGGATTGAGGCACAACCGCACAATATGTGCTTTGGCACAATTCTCAAGCTATGGTTCATTCAAGTCAACACAATTTTTCAAGTAAAACACACTTATTCATGCCAAAAGCCCATTGGGCTTCAAACGTCATAAATGGAAGAATACTCAATTGTGGGACAAGATCCATTATTTTCCAAGAAAGAAAAGAATATTGGCTAGGCCGAGCCCTCCCATTCTGTGTTGTTGTAGGATGCATGTAGGAGACACAACCTGAGGTCTCCAAAATCACCCTGCAAAATTCCACTCCCATCCTTTTTGGTTGGAAGATCTATGGGGATGCTCTAACGGGGGCCATTTCTGCCATATGTAAAAGACAAGCCTTGATACCAAGAAGTTAGATTAATTTCAAATAAGTCAACCTAGAAAATTTCAACCCTCAGTTTCTCTCTCTTTTTTCAAGACTACTAAACACTAGGAGTTGAGCCAGTTCCCTTTGAGGCCAACTAAACAAAATCCAAATGGATTTGATTTATTGAAAAAATAATATATTATAAAAATTGAAGATACTATTGAAATTTGACATTCATTTGGCCTTTAGGCCAAAAAAAGACCTTTCATTTTTGGTGCATCCAATTCAATGAGACTACCTACTCGGACAATCTTAGATCATGTATTTTCTCAATGAAAAATTCATTCCACCAAATTTGCCCAACTTTTAAGTATAAAGGAGTTTGGACTTTGGACCAATTTCAGCCCTTGGTCCAATTACAAGTGAGGATTTTGGGGCCACTCACACAACAAATTGATCTGGCTTCTAGGTGTAAAGCAGGCCACCTAACTCCTTTAAACCTTAAAAAGATGCCATTTGTCTTTTAAATGACTAAACTTGAGTTTGTAGGATGGACAATTTCTTTTTGTCTAAATTCTTTTTTGGAAGTTGCTAGAGCATATTTTCAATGAGTAGTATTGCAAAATTTCTCATTAAAATATTACTGAATTTACTAAAGAAGAATATGCTTAATTTGTAGATCACCTAATTTGCAGTGTATTTTGGTCATTTCTTGGTACATATTCTTGATGTGAATCTTAGCCATAAATATTATTTTTTAAAATTTGAGTCCAACTAATGGAACGAAGCTTATCAAGTGCATTTTCTACTCCAAATAGAAAATTTGAAACATCTACTAATTTAAATATATCATAGCACTACAAATTTAGGCCCAATCTATGCTTTGTTGATTAACTAATTTTAGAATGATATGGTAATGTTGGCTTATACTATGATGTTGGCTTATACTATGATGTTATGTGCTATAATATACATCTATGGTGAAAATCTCAGATTTCTTATATAACTACATTATTTTTGTGTTTGATATGATTTTTTCTCTCTAAAGAAATCCACAATAACTTCAAAAAAATTCCAAAACATTTGAAAATTTTATGACTTGTAGTGGACATATGAGTATATGACGTCATCTTAGAGAAATAAATATGAAAATTTACATTCATATCTAGTTGCAAAATGATAATTAAAAGAGTCATGGATAGTGAGGCTTGAAATCAGTGATCAAAAATCCATAATTATTTTAACCCATTAAAGACTGGTTGACCATTTTGTGGTCGATTTGGGTTCTTTTGGGTTTGTAGAGAGAGCATGTCAAYGAATTTGATGATGTGGCAAAGAGGACGGGTCTAGGGAATTGGGAAGTGAAGAGTTTAGGACAATAACTAGGCCAATCTGAGGTGGCATGTGGCCARAGGGTTGAAAAAACCAAGACAACARGGGCTGAAATTACACCAAGATTTGCTAAAAATTCCTACTTCACAATGCACCTTCACCAAAAAAATTAATGCTAAACCCTATATCATGTGCAACACTTCCATCCGTACGGTTAGATCTCCGATAGGCACTTGCATTCAAAAGTTTTAAAATTGCTCCCAATTGGCCATACAAAGTATTGCCCACCCCCCAAATCAACCACGGTCCTTAATAGGTTAAGAGTTAATGTCACTACTTGGAAGACAATCATAGTAAAGGTCAAATACTTTTAATGAAAGATAGGTGTGCTCAAATCAATATAGTGGTAAGTAGACAAGATATTCTAGAATATCATTGAAGAGAGGGTCCAATTAAAGAGATCTAAATGTATAATGGTCCCTTCCAAAGAATAAATTCACACCACTAGATAACATCTTACCCTTTGATAAATGTATTTTTTTAAATTGCAAGGTTTTGTAAGGTAGGAACATCCAAAACCTCCACTTTCTTTATTTTGCACAAATTTTATTATTAGAATGTTCAAAGTTTCATATTTTTTTGTTGGATAATGAAAATAAGTTTCATGCACAAATGAATACAACATTTGGGTATTGTACACAAAAATTGTGAAGGATCAAAGTTTTTTTTGGTAGATGTTCTAAAATTGTTTCTTCAACATCAATACATATTGAATTTAGAGATGTGCACATTGTTTAGATAGGATTTTAGATAGGACGTAATTTTAAGATGTATTAGAACTTTACTATGCAAGATGTACAAATTGTGGATGGAATATAATTCATTCATCCAATTCTACACTTATTCATCCAATTGTGGTGATAAAATCTTACTATTGGAAGAATTTTCAAACTCCCATGCATCTATTCAAAATTAGAAAACATTTTTCAAAATAGTGCAATTCACATATATTTCTTGATCCCCTAGAGTATAAATGTAGTGTACATTTACTACTACAAGTAAGTCTATGTGTATGAAAATATCCTTACAAGATAAAAAATTCATTTTTTTACTTTAATTTTTCACTAACAACCTAGGCTAGCTTCTTGTGATAGAAAGAAGAAGTAATGCACCTACTATTAATTATTTTCACATTGGACATATAGGAATGAAGAATGATAGTTCCAAACTTGCTAAGTAATAAAAGTTTTTGTTTTCACAAAACTCAAAGCACCAACTACAAATGCAATTTTTGTGCAAAATATTTTGAGTATATATATTTTCCAAATTTTGAATAGAATAATCAAATCATTGTGATTCTATGCAATGATTCATAAAACCAAAACTACATCAATTATAAATAATATTATACTGATGTGAAAATTCTCTTAGAATTGGAGATAGAATTGTATAAATGAGAAAAAAATCTAAGCACTAGAAAATTCAATGTTCTGTTATTCAGATCTTTAAATATCTATATTGAATAAAATATAAATATGTTGATAGACCAATACTAATCGGAATTGGAATTTTTTTCCCATTATTAATCGAAATGAAGTAATGTGAGAAAATATTAAGTAATTTATTTTACTCCCATGTTCCAAAACACCTATAGTTATGACCTTCAAGTCAATGCACTACTATCATGCTAAATTTAATTTACATGTAACTGATGGAAAAAAAATTTGAATAAATAAATGAAGTTTATAGATTTTTAAATGTATGTTTTGATCTTTCCAAACCCATTGCAATGTTTATTTTATCTTAGGCATGCTATACTTCTTTGCCTTTTCATAAATTAATTATTAGGCCTTGAGATGACTTGCCCAAAGTGTCTAAATCAACCTTCTACCATGAAAGAGATTTTTAGGCATGATTTACTATGGCCTCAAAATTACTTAAAGATAATGTGCTTCTTATTGGTGTACATTTCAGCCATTTGATGTGCAAGTAGAGATAATATTTGGATTATTTGCACATAATTTTTGATGCACTTCTAATGATGATACTAATATACTATCAAATTTTGATTATAATTTTATGTCAATCAAAATTTAAGCCTTAAAAAAGACATTAGATAACATTCCCATTTAGTCAAACTTCATTAGTTATCTATATTAGAGCACATGTTTCAAAAATTAGATTTTTTTAATTTATTAATATATATTCAAATTTTAAATTCATATTTTCATAATTAGAATCATTAAAATGAGGTTTATATGAATTTTAAAAGAATTTTTTTTTACAAAAAATAATACCAATTACAAAAATGTTCAGAATAATATGAAATTTGTAGCAAAATTGAAGATGATAGTTCATGTAGGAAGATCCTTGGCCTTCAAATGGTGAAGGACTTTTCCAAGTTCAATTTCTACTAAACATTACATGCTTTTTGAGGCTCAGGGAGGGCTGTGAGTTCCCTGCTGCGTTCTTGCGTTCTTGCAGCAGCACGACCTGGCAAAGGAACTGCCACGTCAGATTTTTTTTTGTACAAAAAAAAAAAAAAAAAAAAAAAATTCTTTTTTTTTACATTTTAGGACCAATTTTTTTTTTTTTTTAAATTATTTTTCTAACAGCAGCCGGCCGTTCCATCACTGCACTGAGAACAAGGAGAACAGGCCTGAAACGGCCCTCTAGAGGCCTCGTTTCTCATCTAATGGATGCACTATTAATTAATACTTTTATATTGGAATTGTTTTGTTTTTTTGGAATGGGCAATTTGGTCAAGGGGACGTTTTGTATCCAAAAGATGATAGAGAATCATTCATTGAAGAATAGAAGTGCAACTATTCATCCTCAAGATTATGTGAAAAAAAGAAAGACCTTCTATAGAACTTTAACTTCCAATGAGTACTTCTAGATTTTTTTTAACCCCCTAAAAGACCAAGGCCTTTTTCTTTGCAAAAAAACACTCACAACTGCCATTTCTATAGCAAAGAGTACAAAAATTTGAAAAGTTGTTTTTCTGGCACATTTAACTTTTGGATCTTAGACCTCATCCCCTCACTAGTATAAAAATATGTGGTAAAATTTTCAGAAAACTCGACCACACAGATTGCAAGATATTTGTGTTTAAAGTGAATAAAACAAGTTTTTCAACACATTGTGGAACTAGAGTATTTGACTTTGAAGTTTGAACCTTCATAACTCTAATTTTTTGCACTACAAAGTTTTGAGCTTTAAATCTTTATGGTGGAAAATTGAGTTGAGAATCTAGGAAAAAATAATAAATAAATAAAAATACATATATTGTAGTATTTAAAAAATTGTTAAGTAAAAGTAGTCAGAATATAGAATGGAAATCTAAATCATTAACATCTCGAAGACAGAATTAAAATGCACTAATCTTAATGGTGAGATAGTTCTAGAAAGCAAAATAAAACATGTGTAACTTTTTTTCTTTGAAAAATTGTAAAAATTCCATTTAGAAATGAATCCTACAAGTTATTTTTTCAAAAAGATGCTTAGTTTGTCTGAAAAACAAGATTGTCCATAACTTTCTCATAACAAATCCAAATGGAATTAATCAAATATTTTTATGTAGGAAAAAATATAATCTCAGTCGCCCTTCACCACCCGCACTCGCCCTTTGGCCATGCGCAGTCGCCCCTTCACCACCCGCACTCACCCTTTCGCCATCTGAAGTCGCCCCTACCCGTAGTCGCCTTTTTTGGACCCGCGGTTGCCTTACCCGCAGTCGTCTTTTTCGGGCTTTCTACATCGGATGAAAATATCTGCCCGTCGGGCAGAAAATTTTCAAAATTTGAGCGACCGCGGGTGTGAGCGCCTTCAAGTTTGTCGAGCATGTCTGACACTCGACATACTCGACATGCGACGTCAAATAGACAACTCGACACCGAAATCCGAAAACGCGTTCGACAGAACAACCCTGCTTTGAGGGTCTCCAGTGTGTTGTGGCTTGTGGTTCGATTTCATTTCTGTTATGCCCAGCCGGTTTTGGAGGCCAGTTGTAATTCAATTCCTGCATTGTAAACCTGTTGCGAGCCGTGATTATCCAGTAAGCGCTCCGTTTTGTGTTTATGATGACGAAGTAGGGTTAATGGCTCACATGGTCGATCTTTTATGTTGTTCCTACTGGTGAAAGGCGCCTCCTGGTCACCGTAGGTTTGAAATTTAGGATCCCATCATCCGGACGGCAACTCCTGTTTTGCTGTCCCGTTTTACCCGTACCAAACCTTGTTTCTTATCACATACCCTTACCTTGGCCCTTTACAGCCACCACAGGATAGGCCGACGGGGATGTGATTGAAGTTCGAAGTTTAAAAGTTGAAGATTGAAGACCGAAGATTCGACTGAACTCTGTAGTGAACTATTTCCAGTTGCAGCTAGATACTTCACGTATTCTCAAAGCGCGCTCCTCTCTATCTGACAACGTAAAGCTATACAACATTGACACGACACAGAATAGGGGGCAATTTTTACATTTACCTTCTAACAAGGGCAATGAAAAAGTCAATTCATTGCCCTTGTAGCTAGGGTGTATGTTTATCCTTTTTGCTATGCATAACATTCTTCACTGGCCCTTGGTCCTCCCCCAACTGGAGATATAATGCCCTCCTAGATACCTCGGGGGAGAAACAAAGTTATAATCCATTGGCTGGCAGGTTGGGAGAGAGTAGGTGTCAGACTGACAATCAGTCTCATTGGTTTGGGGGGGGCAGATTTTGAGGAGCAAAAGGGACCCCCAATGAAGGTTAAGAATGTTATGATGAAATTCCGTTTCATTTGTGYCAAGTAAGTAAATAAATAAATTCACCAACACTGGTTCGTTTTCACGTGCTCTGTCTTGGCGAGGAAGCCCGCCGACCAAAGTCCAAACCGTCAAACGACGGAACGGTGCTGGGCAGAACGAGCGGGACTGCAGTGGCGGGAGCCAGGTGGCCACCCCTCCCGAACATGAAATTCTCGCCCAAGCGCTCTCCACCGTTGGATCTTCTCCAGTCCTTTCACTCACAGGTGAGCATAATTCTCATTAACTATTATGGAGTTTCAGCCAACTAAAACTTGATGTGAGCTTGCTCAGACACCTGGCTGGATCAATAGGAATTGCCTCCCTTTGCACCAATTAAACTCCATACTTTACCAACTGATAACTTAATTAAGCTTAACTTATTCCCGGGGCCGACGGAAAATTCTTATCAGACCTGGTCAACTGAGAATGTTCAGAAGCCTAATAATAAAAAAAAAGAATATATCAAATGTGGCCGGGTGGGATTCACTAAACCCGTCCCACTAAGTAGGACCAGAACCAGCAGGAATTTTTTTATTTGCCACGCACGATCAAATTTGCAAACTTTGAGTTCATATTTGCAATCAGAAGGCCCCAAGTTAGCTGAGAGAGGTAAATATAAAACTGCCATAATTTGGTACTATTCCTAGTTAGTAGTTACTAATGTAAAGCTGGTAACATTTTCATATTGTATTGGTGGCAACTTCCAATGCATCAAAGAATGTAACATTTGGATACAATATGTACACTAAATAGTGAAATTAGGTTGTCTTCGCAATTAGGTTGCCTTCCGTCTTCCAAAAAAGTGATTGTAAAAGCCATCAAAGTCAAAAAATATTTCTACAAAGACTCCTATTTGTGCACATGGAAGTTCATGAGTTCCAAATACACCAATTACTAATTTAAAAGTAGGATATTTTTGTACATTAGCAATAAATATTTATATAGTGTGGCATGTCGAGAAATTAGTGAGGGGCAACCTAATTTCACTATTCAACGTAGAAGTTATGCAGAAGTTATGAAGGGTCATAGTTTGATCCCAAAAGCGTTTCTTCCCAAAAGCGTTCCTTCCCAAAAGCATTCCTTCCACATAGGTACATAACTGATTTTGGAGATGTACAAAGTTTGAAGTCAGCACTTTAGATTAGTGGCTATTTTGGATGTGCATACTTCATTACTTGTAGACTTTTTGGAACATACCCTAGACACGGCACATAATAGATTGATGTTTTATACGAAATATACAGAATACTAAATTTTATACTTTCTCAATTTTATTATCATCCAAATTTCATCCAGCTGGATTTGAGTTTCATACAAGTGTTCACACTAACGTAGATCACATTCATCCAAAATTTAATCAAATTAGTGTGCCGAGGGGCTGGGGGCTCGTACTAAGTTAATTGAAAAAAAAAATCTTGTGAAACTAATACCCACCAATAGTGCATGTACCATATAATACCCACCATAGTACATGCATACAGTGAGTATTTGAGTCGGTTCTCCTTACCTAGGCGGCTTGGCCTTCCAATGCCCAATCTTTGGAACCCATGTCAATCCAACAGTTCCTAACTGAAGAATAATGTCCTCGACCAACTTACTTCAAAACCTTGCAAACCAGGGTCGAAAATCAGTTTGTTGTACCCTCCAGTTGCTTTTTCTTTTCTTTTCTTGTTCTTGTTCTTGAAACAAATGAAACAGAATTTCATTGCCCTAATAATGCCCTCCATTGTCTCCAGTTTCTTTAGCTACAACTGCAGATGGCGGCACCTGTTCACCTATACGGGAAGGCTACTTGGACCACAGTCATACCACCTACTGTCTGCGGAATGCCCGCAGAAACCAGCCATTGAGCTCCCAGTAGCACTTTCCCAGAAAAGACTTCCATGACTAAAATAATACTATAATAATGACACTCCACATTATTATTTTATTATTATAATTCAAACCTTGTCAGCAGTAGCGCAGGCACCTCCTGACGGTGAAACAAAGCATAACCCACTCTCGAAACTTTCTGGAAGCTTGGTGAGGAGAATTTTCCGTGGACTCATCAATCCCGCAATCATCATCCCCCAGCAGATCGATTGTCTCACTCCGAAGCTCCCAGGGAGCAAGGCGCTCGTGGGGACCGGGCTGTAGATCTGAGTTCTCATCAGACCTGATCGATACCTTGAATATTCAGTAACTTACCCCCCACCGAACAGGCCATTGTACTGGTAAAAAAAACACTAAAAAAATATCAGTCAAGTGTAGCTCGTCCGTGTGCTTCAATTCATGTCAGTCTGGCTGGGGTCTTGACTCTTGGAAAGGTGATGTTACTGAAGCTGGAAAGTTTAGAGTACTGTGAAGAAGTCAACTTTCTGTACGGTGGTCCGATCTACCGAAAGGTATATTAGCTCCTCTGAGGTGATGGAATTCCAATATATATGACTATAGCATGTTGGAGCTCAAATTCAGGTTCACTCAGTATGTTAAACGATATCCTCCTAGCCTGTGACTCTGTGAGTGAGGTTTATAGAGTTCAATGATGAATACGTACGTAGAGAGAGGGCTCCTTTATACAGCCATATATAGTTGCCCCCAACATCGGATGTGTTAAGAGAGGGCTAAAGTTTTGAACTGGTGCTCACCGCACCAATCCCGTCAGTTCCAGATCACTGGAATCACATTCATTTGTAAATCAAGAGTCCATATCATACGAATAAAAACTCACGAACAGCCTTGCTCGTGGTATAAATTTTGCAACTTCAAATTACGCCAGATTCTTGTTGAATTTCAATTAAAAGATTAGGGTCTGTCGGAATATGCCAATAATCGTTGCACAGTTCTGTTGCTTACATTGATCAATATATATTCTAAGTCCGATTCTGTGCCCAACAATTCTGTCGCAAAGTACGAGCCCTTCGTTCGTAGAGACTTCAATTCGCGTTGTGCACGAGCGAAGTCTCGAATTGAAGTCTAGGTGGTAGTCTTTAATTCAGTTTGAATTGAATTGTGCGGGCTGCATTGATCGATTCCCAGCTCCGAAACGTATCCCTCACATTCTTCGTGAGCTTGCAGAACTGATAGCTTACCAGAGGACAGAGCAGTACCGGTACCGCCACCGACGGCTACCAGGACTAGCTAGGTCAACTCCAGTGGCAGTAGACTCATCAATTATTCACTTAGCAAGCGTTCACACCAGAGATTTCGTAGTGGAGGTAAGAGGTGCTGGTGTCTTTCCTGCCAGACCACCCGTGGCTGGCAGGCAGGCCTTGTATTTTGCCTGGCTTTGCAATGAAGTTACTAGTTCCATTTTCTTTTCTCTGTTTATTAAATTTGACAGGTCTAGGCCATAGCCTGACATACATTTCGGTGAAGTGTGGGCAGACTGAAACGGGAAGCCGGGAGTTGAGTTCTCTTGTTCTCTATAACTTTATCTGTCCGTTACTGTCCTGGTTTGCGGTAAAAGAGTCGGCAACAGGGGTTTGGTCACTTCGAGGACGAGGTGGGGTCTCTCTTTGAGTGTGTATTGGAGTTCGTGCAACGCGGAAACTGTTTCCAGATTCCACAGGGTCCCACAGTTTGCTCTCACTGGAGGGGTCCAGGTTTCGTTGATAGATGACTGGTCCAGTTTGCAAGAAAAAGATCGTGTGGAGTTCTTCGTTGCGTCAGCACCCAACTGAAAGCGGAGGATGTCTTGAAGCCTGGCTTGAAGGTAATCTAAATTTAGTAGGACCACCCAATCACTTCAGAGATTGTGGGATCGAGGCCGGGGTGAACCGACCCCCTCGCTCCGCCCATTAGGAAAGCACTGAGTTTTTTATTGGCTAAGGTCGAGCCATATGTAACCAATCACTTAAGCAATTCTAGACATGATTTGATGTAGTGCAACACAAAGCAAAAAATTTCATTGGTGCAATGATAGAAATGATGGGGATTGCAAAAAATTTGGTAATTTTATCACATGAATTGAAATTACTAAGAATTTTCAAAGGCAAAAAGTGTGCCGGAAGCATTGCCAATCAATAGAGTCTTCCAATTCCAATCACTCAAAAAACTACTTTTCCACTCACTTTTTCCTACTTTTTAGTGCACTAAGTTGAAATATGTGTCATGAACTTTTAGTCCCAACTTTGAAAACGAGAAAAAAAAGCATTCTGGCCTTGGTTGGAAATACGTCAGTCTAGTGGTTGGTAATTGGACCCTGATAGGGAATCGGTGGCTCGACTTTATGGCATCCACTCTGGTTTTGAAATCTGAGTTTCCAAATCCTATCTACAATTGCATTTACACTGCACAACTAGGCTAGGGTTGGAGTGGAGATGTGAAGTCCAACTAGTGAATGAATTAACCTATGAGAGCCTAGCGATTAAGATAAAATAAACCATTGTGGTCATAATCTAGAGTTTGCCTTTATGCCATTACTGAAATTTTTGAAATTGTTTTTCACATAAAGACAAGTGTGAGAAATAGAGAGCAATTGAAATTATATTTTTCAGACAAACTATGAATTAGTTATGAATTTTTGAAGTGATTTGCCCAAAAGAGTCAGTAGGCTTCTTGATAACCAACAAAAACTATATCCAGTATACTCATCTTAATCACCTACAATAGTCACAATAATTTCTAATAAGGAAGGCCTTGAAAAATCACTCCTGACAATGATTTGCACTCACAATAATTTCTAATGTGGAAGGGCCTAAAAAGTCACTTCCGACAATGATTTACACTCAAAAAGTAGGGTGCTCCTAATGAGGTCACTAATCACTCCATGGAGGTCTGATTAGACATTGATTATGGTCTGAAAAACCGTCATGGGTAATTAGGTGTCCACTATGGGTCATCTAATAGCAATTGGATATTTTACCTTATATTGTTTTTGTTTTCCACCCATAATAAAATTTTCAAACTTTGAATTTATATTTGCTTAGAGGCCCCAAAGTATCTAAGAGAAGTGTATGCAAGGTGAGTTTATTAAGCACAAAACATGAAACATTTTCTTTACTTGTATCCTTGGATTGACTTGGAGTGATGGGCTGAGCTAGATTCACTTCGTCCGTTGGACTAGATTGTGAGCAATATGAGGCAATTCAAATATTTCTTATCTAGAAAAATTGGAAATATGGGGACCGCAGTTTTTTCATAATTCAACTCCAAAATAGAGATTCCTATTAATTTTGAAAGCCAAAAAGTGCTCCAAATCTGTAGCCTGACTAGCCCATCCTTAGACTTTTTCAATTCCAATCATTCAAGAACTACTTTCCTACTCACTACATCATAATTTCCTAGTCACTATTTCCCACGCAATTTGGGACACGTGTCATGACCATATTAGTCCCAACTTTGAAAACGAGTAAAAAAACACATTCCAAGATTTGGTTGGAAGTCTATTCCAGCTTCAAGTAGTTGGAAATAGCTTCCCCCTATAGATTGGGTTTGGAAGCCTAGTTGGTAATAGGTGGTCCTAYTTAAAAGTGAAAACACTTGAAACCATCAAAATAAGCAATACAACATAGTTGGATGTATCTTTTGCAAAATTAGGAACTCAAAATCATGAATTTAAAATAATAGATTTTTTGGATATATAATTTTCAAAGTAGAATTTCCCTATGCCATTGAAATTGGATTCCCCCTTCCCCTAGGCATGGATTGAAACAAAAATTATATTTTCAGAAAGCTAATGTGGTTTTCTATCATCCAAAAAAGTTTCAAAAAATCAAGTATAAAATTGAGGTCACACGAGCATGCCCAAAATCCTAAGTGTCCCCCATGGGGACACTTGAGACTTTAGAGGTTCAATTTGTAGATGAGGGTTGCTATTATGTGAGCATATGAGTGTGAGCCCATGAGCCTAGAATACTACACACCTATGATATAGGTCTATATACAATAGAAACCATCTATGATTATAAGGTATATATGTTACACTTATCCATATTTATTTATAGGTTTTTATGATACATACACCTTCTATAGTGTGTGGTATCTATATTATAGATACCTATAATGTAAGCTCGATGGTCACAAGCTCACATTCTTGGGCTCACATATTAGCACTATTGATGAATTTTTTTGAATTTGATGTCAACTAAAGAAATTAATTTTATCGAGCTTAGTTTGTACTCCAAATGAAAAATTTGAAAAAAATCTTAAAATCAATGTTTTGTTGCAATTTGAAATATCARCCTATTCCCATGGTTTRTTGATTTTCTAATTTTAAAAAGACTCAATAACTTTGTTTGACACMATRATGTTATAYACTACAAATACACAAATAATGAAAATTTCAWTTTTTTGAGAACATTTGTATTKGATATCARTTTTCATCACTTTCTMCTTARAAAATTCTTAGTAATTTCAATTTTCACAAGAAAATTTGAAATTTTTAGCWATTATAGAAGATCATGGAATTTCGTCTTYGAAAAATAAGCATATAAAATTTCATTCATATCTAATTGCAAAATAGAAACAAACAAACAAAAATGATTATAAAGCTTGAATTTGTAGGCATAGACCTGTCGTTTAAAGTTTAAAGTCTTACATCAATCCATGATAGACTTTTTTAAATAAATGAGATTTGTCCTATACTAGGTTGAGTTAGAGGCCATGCAATCAATATCTTAAATGACAGTGATAGAAGATTTGTGATTGGAATAGAAACCTCCACCTTTTGAGTGTAAATTTAACACAAGAAGTGACTTTTTTAGGCCTTCACCTTGTGTCTATGTTAGGAAACATTGTAACTCCATTGATTGAGATAATGAGATGACATTATACATTTTTTTTTGGTTTTGAAGTAGTCTAGAGACTCTTCAGGATCAATTGGGCATCACACTTTAAAAAATTCAAAACAAATTTTAATCCTTTGCCAAATATATAGAATTTCAACTCCACTCCCTATTTTTCACATTTGTCTTTGTGTGAAAAAAGCTTTCAACAATGCTCATAGGATTAACATGTKATTCTCCATGTCATAGGCTACTTTACCTTAGGAGACATTGATTCATCCTATTGATATATTATACAGACACTAATTAATTACAAAGATTCTATTTCATATAAGTGCAGTCCAAAATATTACTATTATCTTTTATAGATTAAATGCAAACTTTGTCATGTATCTCATTTTCATCAATACATTTTTTCATTCATTTGTTCTTCCTATAACCTAATGATATTCAACCACCTTCTCAATAAAAGCTTGCATCTTGATGAAACTTTTTTTGTGTTGTTGCATTACAATAGACTTTATAGTTGTACAAATTTCCACAATTGTAATAAAATTTGTATCAATATTAATTGGAGATTGTAGATGACACTAATTTTGAACATGTATYAATCCATTGAATGCTCAAAACACTATTCAAGACAATTTTGAAGCTACAGAAAAGACAAAATTTTGGTTTTTAAATTTGTTCTACTGTTGATTTAATTTTTTTTTTGGTGGTAAGAAATAGGACAAGCCTATTGCTTAACTTGTAAAATCCCATTGTCCTATCACGAGACAAATGGATTTTGGACAAGGTTCTACAGTCTCAATATTTGTTGTGATTTTTCAAGACTTTTTCTCGATATAGAAAACACATTACCTTTTTTATTTCAATTGTTGCCCAGGACCTAAAGTTTTGGTATAACATGCCCAAATTTAGTTCCACAAGTAGGAAAAATATCTACCTAAACTAAAAATAATTTTAAAAAATATATTTTTCTCATAGATGGTATTATTATCTGTATGGAAAGCTTTGATTCATTTTATATGGATTTGTTATGTGAAAGTTATGGACAATCTTGTGTTTGGGGTAGTTGAAGCATTTTCTTAAAAATGTAACTTGTAGTATTCATTTTTGAACTCAATTATCACAAATTTCAAAAAAATAAGATCTTTTGCTGAAACCATCTCACCATTGAGATCAATGTATTGCAATTCCATGTCAAAAATGCCTTTGAATCTTTTTTATTTGCCAATAAGATCTTCAAGACTTTACATATACTAGAAAGATCACCAATTCCATACTTCAAGCTAGGTTGTTTGTTTTGTTTGTTACATTGAGATCTCTTAGATCATGCGCTCACTAGGTCGTGTTCTTGGTATTGTTCGAAAGCCCTCAACAAGAGGACTCTGTTTTGGGGTGTTTGGACATACTTAGTGAAATTTATTGAATTATAAAAATTTTACGGTTTAAGAAAATTAAGAAAATTGCWTTTACTTTTGTCTTGACTATGGAAATGGCATGTAACAACCACATGGATTTAGAGTTGGCATCACCAATTACAAAGCACAGCACTAAATGTCAACAATCCTACTTATGTTACCAATACTAAATGTCAACATAAATACTATTTGTCACCTATTGTAAATTTTTGGGTTATAAATTTTTTACAAGATTACATTTAGTATTAGATATATTCATCAAAATGCAATGAAAAAAATATAAAACTAAATATTTGAATTAAGGGGTGGTGAATGGAACTCTAAATGCAAACCACTTGAAATATAGAGTGAGAGTGGTAAAAGTTTAGATAACGCTATTAGTAACATTACACTAAATACCATTATTAAATAGTGGAGTGGAGTTTGAACAGGGAACACGGAGGACGACGAACGTCTGAACGACGAACTTCGTTAGGGTTCTGTTGTCCCCTGGTTCTCCAGCATATCGGAATTTGGTCGCCGAATTGGAAATACAGACGAGCGTGGAGCTTTTTGTCGATCGCGTCCAATTCTCTTTAGTCTCAGCGATTTGCGCCCGCAATTCTCTKGGGCCGGCCACAAGCAATTGTAGAACCATTATTGGAACCAGATCACGTTGACCAGATTATCAGAATTCCCTGGAGGAGCGAGCGTTTCTTTTTTCCTTTGCCAGCAATTTGGTGGTGCTTGTATTTGAGGGTAATGAGTCACTTTGATGATGCATTTTGACTCGCGCATCTAGGTTCTCTTTGGGAGTTTCCAGGGTTTCCTGTGGGTTGAAGTGCATGAGTGGCGGGACGTCATTAGGAGGGCGAGGCCCGGTGACCTGTGTTTCCTATGGAATTTAGGGTTTGGAGCTTTTAGGGTTTTGTGGGGGTTTGCGCTGTTGTGAGTTATCATCTTGGTTTGAGATTTTGGATTTGGAAGTGACAGATTACGAGCTGATTTCTTGAGCGATGGGGGTCGAGGATGCACCGCCAGCAGCAATGGCGGGTGGCTGGTCCGCTATAGCGAGGAAGGATGCTGCCCCGCCAGTGCAACCCAAGGTGAGCACGAGCGCTGTGCGCTCAAAGAGCGGTCTTAGTACCATCGTGGTGGACRCCAATGCGGTGATTGGCAGTGGTGCGCATCTCTTGGGAAGCGCTGAACGCTTTGTGACAGTGCGGGAAGTGCTGGAAGAGGTTCGGGATCCCATGTCGCGGATGAACCTCGCGGCTTTGCCCATCAAATTGGAAATCATGGAGCCTGACTCGGAAGCCTTTACCAAAGGTGAGCGCAATCTTGTACTAAACTCGTTTGGCGTTTTAGACCAAGTCCGTACTCGAAAATTCACTACACCATTTATAAAAAAATTGCCTAAAGTTCACCATCCTTTTGTGGGGATCATTTGTAGTGTTGCAGTTTGCGAAGGCCACAGGTGATTTGCAGTCGCTATCTGAAGTGGATATGAAACTTATAGCTCTAGCTTACACGTTAGAGGCGCAAGTTCACGGTGTATCTCACCTTCGAACTCATCCGCCTCCACTGCAGGTCCAACATTACTCAGCCCCTTTCAATTGTTGTAGAAAATGTGTCGAAGTGTGAATTCTTTATTGCTTATATTCATGGTTTCTGATATAGGGTTTAGGGTTTAGGGGTCAGGATCTGTTAGTCTTTTAAGAGGTTGTGTTTTGTGCTTTGCTCGATGATTTTAACTCAAGCTGTAGTCAATTTGTTCACGAACGCGTCTGAAAATTGCAGATTTGGGGTGTTGCAGGTAACTCCTGTGCAGAAGAACAAGCCACGTGATCCTCCCGGTTGGGGTTCAAACGTTGCCAATCTGAAGGACTGGGAACAGTTATCAGAAGCGGAAAATGAAAGTAGAAAGGAGAATCAATCTAAGATTCTTGGATTGAAGTATTTGAATTTGGATGGGTCGGAGGCGGAGCGAGCACCTGCAGATGTGGAATCAAAGCAGTCAGAGACATCGTCCACTGCAGGCAGTACTGGCCCACAAAGGTGGAGTAGGCCAAGACGAGAGAAATCTGCACCGAAACCGAAACCTGTGTACAGCATTGAGGGGAAAAAGAATGTGGCAGTTGGGTCGGACGCTTCGAAGACAGAAGCAGAGGAAGCGGACACCTCTGAATGGGTCCATGCTTGCAGCAGGACCACTCGCAGGAAATTTCTGAAGCGAGAAGCGAAGCGGCAAGCGCGGACAGCGACTAGTCCGGAAACTAATGAGTCCCCTACTGAGATCTCCACTGAGGCCACCGTGAAGGAAGTACAACAATCTCAAAAAAGTTTCTTTGAAGCGGAACCTGAACTTCCCTTACCTGATGAGGACTAGCATAGAATGCATTGGTTTGCGTTTCAACCTAAAACAGTGTGGAATTTACTTCCATAGCTCCTCCATTGGGATGCCACGGTCTCTAGCTACATCTTTGAACTGTTTCATCTTTCCAACAGCTTCAATTACAGCCCTAGCGTTGTTGAGTGGATTCTTGCTTCCCAGCTCCTTACCCAAAGCATTTTCCACCCCTGCCAACTCAAGCACCACACGTACTGAACCACCAGCAATCACTCCTGTTCCTGTTGCTGCTGGCCTCAGCATCACCTTGGCAGCCCCGTAGTCACCATCGGCTCTGCACACATGTCACAAGGGACGGTTCAAAACTATTCACCCAAGAGTAACGTGGTCAAGACTAATGTAAATAAACACACATRCACTCCATTTCCAAAAGCAGKGTAAGAGCCTGMGGWTGAGTCGCAGSCGAMAAAATATCTTTTGRTCCTTACAMACTTGACGCCCTTCCATGATAATTCCATCTCGTCCAGTACARACTTGACGCCCWTCCAGACAGATKAAACTACCAAAAAAGTTCATGATCTTCAAGAAGCTCTAGCATACTCAAAARCGGACAAATTTCCAAACCCACAAATTGCGTTGGAAACATAGTGAAGAGCACTTGAAATTCATACAACAAAGTTCAGAGAAGTGGAAGCAAGCTCATGGAATGAAGAAGTTAGTTTTGGCCTCCTAATTCATCATAAAGAACCTTTAGAAGATAGTCAAAGATTTGTTGCAACGCTGGAGCAAGCCAAAGATGTACAGTAGGGTCCAATAATCTCATGAATTATGTCCCCAGGCAGATACAATAAAAAGCTCATGAACTTTAGGAAGCTCTACTATACTCAAAAATGGACAGAAAGCAACTCGTATAGTTGGAATTATTGATTATTTAGCCGCATCACATATAAATCCAGGGTTTAAGCCCAGAAAGTCAGAGAGGACAATTTGCCACCCTTACTCTAAGGATGGGAGAGAGAGCGTTCGCACTGACAGTATTTAGGGTTTTCATGAAAAAAACGTTATCATCATCAATACAGATTCGAACTCCCAAATTGCCTTAAAAAAATGAAATACGGGAGCTACATGAATACTTAACGAGTCACCAAACACTAACTGACATCATAAGAAAGCACAAAAACGAGTCCGTCGTCGAGATGTAGAGATTCCATTTAACTTCTGGTGCATTTCAAACCCTAACAAAACCATTCAAGACGTGAAATGCTCATAATACAAGGGTACTCAAATGGCACATTGAATTGGACTATGACGTCTACCGGTGAGGGAAGGTGAGGTAACTTAACGATTACTAATTCACGACCTACGAAAACGCAAAAACGAGTCCGTCATCGTCGAGATATAAAGATTCCAAACATCTTCTGCTGCATTTCAAACCCTAGTGAAGTAATTTCAGTGGCATCCTCACAACCCCACGACATTCCAATGGCATGTAGAATTGGAGAAGGGAGCCTTCCTGTGAGGAAAGGTGAGGTAACTTCACGAGTCACCAAGAACTAATTGAGAACTAATTGATTACATAAGAAAGCACAAAAACGAGTTCGTCGTCGACATATAATGGATTCCAAACAGGGTCTGGGACAGTGCCCTAGTGCAGCATTTAAAAAGTGGAATCCTCATAATCCAGGGACATTGCAATAACAGATAGAATTGGAGAAGTTCGGCTACCTGTGCGGGAATGTGAGATACTTCGTCATGGGCACAGTAACCAAATGTCGTCGCGCATCAGTCGCCGACTTCTGCACGGCCGTAATCACCTCCTTGGCACTTCCCACCCCGACTCCCACCGTTCCCTTCTTGTCCCCGATCACCACCACCGCCCGAAACGACATCTGCTTGCCTCCCTTGACCACCTTCGTCACGCGTCGAATCTGCACCACGCGCTCCTCCATGTTGTCCGGGTTGTTCTTGTCCCTCCCGCGGCCTCCCCGCCTTCCCCGTCCACGCCCCTCGTCCTCCTCGCCCAGATTCTCATCCCCGGTGGCCGTCTTCCGCAAGCCCTCGAACGCCTTCCCGTAGAGCGCCTCGTAAGCCGCGGTGATTTCCTCCTCGGATTCCTCCTCCTCGTCTTCCGCATAGGAAGCAGACACGGCGTGGCCTGTTGCAGCAGACTTCAGCTGCGGCTTCGGGGGATGCGAAGGGGTGAGCTTCAGGCCCCACATTGAGCTGTGGAGAGGGGTGACCATCGCCACACGGAGCGCGGGTGAGGGATTGGGAGAAGCATAGCTGCCGGAGACGGAGGGGGCGGATAAGGAAGCCCGACTCACGTCTGAGACGCAGCAGCTCGCCATAGCTGGAAGCGAATTGCCTAGAGTTGGAATTGCAGGACAAGAATGGAGCAAGATGGCAACGGAGGAGGAGAGAAGGGGACGAAGGAGAGAACATCCAGAAGGCAGACCTGGGGACCAAGCGGATAAGGCCCGTCCGTTAGGACGAGAAACGACGTCCGTCGGCCTGGGGAACGGATCAGTTTCATTCCGTCCTGAATCCTGTTGGTGGCGTCATCAGCAGAACGGTGTGACCGTAAGGCTCTGTCCTTGGCGAACAACAATATTGATATAAAAATATTTGAGCAAAATAATTAGTGGGAAAAATGATAAAGGTGATTACATGTTAGGAGGCAAGTAATGAAACTATTACATTAACCCTTGAAGGACGCTGAGGTCATTTTCTGGTCGATGAATGAGAGAGCATCTTTCAATGTAGAACAGAAGTGCAACTATTCATTCTTGGAATTAGAACTGGAATGGAAAGATCTTCTACAAAAGTTTGACTAACAATACTTGCTCATGAGTTCTTTTTAACCCTTGAACGATGGACCAGTGGCCGCGGAAATCATGCATTTTTGATACCGTGTGACATCATCTACTTTGAAAAGCCAAATCTAGTCATTGGAAGTCAAATTACTAGAAAAGATCTTTCCTTTCCATTGCTTATATCGAGGATGAAAAGTTGCAATTCTATCCTACAAGGTTTGATTCCCTGTCATTCATCGGACACAAAACTTCCACCATGGCGTTGAAGGGTTAACCAATGATTCTCGTTGTATTAAAATTCATGATGTCCATGGTGACCCACCTAGCGTTTGACCCTTCAACGATGCGGCGGACGTTCTGTGTTCTCTCGATGACAGAGAATCAAACCGTGTAGGATAGAATTGCAACTTTTCATCCTCAGTATTAGGAGTGGAAAGCGAAGATCTTTTCTAGTACTGTGACTTCCAATGAGTATATTTGGCTTTTCAAAGTAGATAATGTCACACGGCATCAAAAATGCATGATTTCCACGGCCACTGGTCCGTTCTTTAAGGGTTAAGGGTTAATTGGTAATCAAATGTTGGTAAGGAATTTGTAGAATTAAAAAAAAATGAATGTCTTATTAGATTAAAGATTAATACTACAAAATCAATGTCTTCATCTGTGGCTGGTATTGATGTCTAAAATAAACCATGCTAGTCAAAATAGGAAGGGGTCCGCTTGAGCTCCCCCTCGACCTCTTTAATGTTTTCAAGCGAGTCACAACCAATCCTTGGTTGGAAGTAGGATGATTTATATGAGTGGTATGAGATGAACAAAATCGTCACCTAGAAAATTCATTATAATTTTGTTTTAGGAAATAAAACTATGAAAAGTATGGAATCCTTTCCAAATCTTGTTTCTACACATGGGAAATTTCTTCCCCTCAACATATTTGCACTTCAAATATGCTATTTTGCTTTAATGGTGAGAATTGGGTTGCTTTCCTTAAAGCAAAACCAAGATTTGAAGAATGAATAACTTGGATGCCTACTTGAGTAGTTCTCTATTTTAACTTCCAAACAATTGTGAGTCTTTTAGTATGAAAAAGTAAAAACAATTCCATCATTGATATTGTCAATGAACAAATTAATATTATTTGGTGAAGTTGTAAAACAAGGGAAAAATTGCAATTCTTGCAATGCCATTATACAGAGAATGTTTCAACGGGACCAAGCAATTAGTGCTCACTTTTCACCTCAAAAAGGCATCAAAGTTTACTTAGAAGCCTACCAACTAAAAATGTTCATTTTGGCAAATCCGAGGATTGATTTCTTTTTTCATGTCTAAATCTCTTATTGGACCATTTTATACACTACTCTATTTTATTGCCTTTCAATCCATTCCAAGTATGCTAATTTGCAATAGTGGGAAAAAAAATCCACCACATTTATTCTAATGAAGTACTTGCATATAGAAGACAAAAAGTAATTTTTGGCAAA